>RDPX01000017.1:3662193-3709340 GCA_003991215.1 Morbakka virulenta
AAGTCCCTGTGAAGGGCACCGTCTGACCCCCAATTGCTGGGGAATAATGACGTTAAAACAAAAAAAAAAAAAAAAAAAAAAAAATTAAAGTTGATTACTAACATTCAAGTCCATTTAAGTTTCCCTTGGGTCTTGGTCGATCCAGTGGATGTGTCAAGTCTCAAACAAAAAATAGTTAGGAGAAGCTAAGAGTGGCTTCCTGCATGACTCAAGCTAGAAATAATTTAAGATTATTGCAAGATATTATAAAATAGGTCTATTGTCAACAAGTAATAAATTTCCAAATTTTTTAACACAAGCCAAACAAATCATTTTTTAATTAACTTGGTTATGTTCCATCACGGAAAATAGGCCCTTCGCAAGATTATACAGACCTCTACATTTATGCTGCCTGGATCAATAATGTGATAACGTGCTTGACCCAAGCATGCCGTTCCAACGTCAGAGAAAAAAGAAAAGGATGACTCAACCTCGTTGGGAAAAAAAATTAGGTGTAAACAATGGGGAGAAAGTGTAAGAAAGAAAACTGAAAGAAAGCGAGATAAAGTTTGGCGTTAAAGATAAGTTGGAAGTAAAAATTTTCAATTTAGTTGCTTTAATTAAATTTTAACTTTACTTATTATCGTGTAATTTTTTAAATTCACTGATTGGCTATGGTTCGATTTAATTAGTCATTTGATTTTGCTGTGGGTATACAATTTTTATGCATATGGTTTAAGAACATTCGTTTAACTTGTCTGTTGATACACCTTAAATAAATAACCAAAGGCTGTTTAAGATTTTGTAAAATCAACATTTGATGAAAATGTAACGAATTTACTACTTCTATCGTACCAACAGGACTGAAAAGTTCGTTAACCATTCCCATTATCATTTTTGTCAAGTAATTTTTTCAGATTACATTCTTGAGTTTCCACCGTATAGCTATAGTTAGTAGACATCTTATACTACAGTCCACACAAGAAAATTCAAGGCTTATTACAAAATTGTAGCACTCCAGAAAGGTATTTTTAAAAGGTATTTTAAGTTAATACCACACAGACAGCTTTACATTTTGCGCTAATTTCTTATAGAATCACCAGCTGATCATGCGACATGCATTGGAGTTTGTTAATGTAAACCACATTCGCAGAATCGTTGAGGAAATCGTATAATATTAAGTATTAAGTTAATTATGATACGAGATATCTTAAATGGTTAGCCGTGTATGAAGATGATAAATAACGAAAAAATACAAGTAGTGAAGCTATAAGTCAATTCTTTTAAGTAAACAACTAAACAATTAAATAAATTTTATATCCGGTCAATTCATTCTCTACCTAAATTAGTTATAAATGATAATCACTAAAACATCTCCAAATGCCTTAACTCCTATATATTGTTGTTTCATTAAATTTTAAATTATAATCAATTTTATATCCTATGAAAAATAACCATAACTAAAGTGATGAAATCCTTCTTATACAAATTTCCTAACCTAAATATTGGGACAAAATCAATATCCGTGGTGTCTAATTTACAGTAAAACTAACTTAATAATTGTTTTCAATAAAATAGTTTCCTCTTTTATTATACTCTTCCCTATACGGCATTGCTAGTGTACTTCGTTACTGCTTTCGTTCCTTCACTGACAGCATGTTTGGCTAATTCACCGGGAAGCAATAAACGCACGGCAGTCTGAATTTCCCTCGATGTAATGGTAGAACGTTTGTTATAATGAGCAAGCCTGGATGCTTCAGTTGCTATTCTTTCAAATATATCATTCACAAAGGAGTTCATAATGACCATGGCCTTACTTGAGATTCCGGTGTCAGGGTGAACTTGCTTGAGTACTTTGTAGATGTAAGAAGAATAGGTTTCTTTTCTCTTCTTAATGCGACGGCTTTTATCTGCAATCTTCATGGAGACTGGATCTTTCTTTCCACTTTTAGTCGACTTTGAGTGGCTAGCAGATGTATCGGTCGTAGCTTTAGCCGCTTTAGGTGCCATTGTATTTAGGTTCGTATGTAATTATACCACCCACTTTTTACAGAAAGATAAGTTTATCAATGTAACTCAAGTATTTCGATACCTTTTATTGCATATTACTCCCCCTCCAAGGAATAATAAGAAATTCGTGCCAGACAGGTATGCAAGAATAACCCCACTGAAATAAATTCTGTTTATTAGATGTGCGAGTAATTTAAATACCTCTGTCATTGTATTTTTTTCCCCGGCAAGGAGCAAACTAACATTTGCAAATTATTTAAATCAAACCATTTCTTTTTAATTGATATCCTCGAAATATGCAAGTATATTTTCCATTCTACCAAATTCCACGAGATTAAACCTCGCTAAGTAGAAATTGACCGTTATAAAAGCAATGTAATTAGCCTCTGGGGAAAGTGTTGTACTGCTACAATCAATTTCAATGTCTTTGTTTTAAAAAAGTTTATCCTAGAACATGAAGAATTCCTCCTGACTTTGAATCTCCTGAGGTTTAGCTCTTAAAATCCGAATGCAACTCCAATTAAATGCCAACAGGGAAACAGAACTCCATGAATCACCTTCAAAAAAAATGTGATAATATCAAATTCAATTCGTTTTCTTTGATACATAAATTCAAAACATCAATTTAATGTCAGTTTGACACATCAAGCATTGTATGTGACCTTGCGACATCGTAAAAAATGCAACCCGTTCCTCCAGCCTAAAGAAAAAGTTCCCCTCTTATGTAAAGTCCTACCTTGCCTCTTTTCATGTGTTACAATATCTTGTCTTTCCCAAACAGCAAAGGTTCATTTGATCCTTTTTTCCGATACCTCAGAAATAAAAATCAATATTATAGATTGACCTTTTAATTTGGGATCAATTTTATGACTCTTACGGATATGAGAAACAGAAATACTTATTGGAACAGGATCATGGACGGACAAGCAAAACGAAAAATGTATGAAGTATTGTACCTAACAGCATTTTCATGCAAATTGAAATGTCGCCATTATTGGCTTTCAGTTTCAGATTTTTTCCTCTCTGTATTAATTTCTCGGATACCTGTCCCTTAGTTTTAAGCTTGCTTTTTTTAGGAAGTTATAAACCTACTCTCAGGATATTAAGAACTCACATGTCATTCATATCCAAATGAACGTAACCAATCAACAACAGAAGTGGAAGTGCACATATAAGAATATTATAGAAGGGTATCTATGAAGAGTGTATTCATTACTCTTAAGCTCTTGATTGATCTTATTTTTATGTCTTTGTTGGTTATATTTATTGTGTGCCCGCTGTATTGCGGTGAATCTCGCTTGACTTATTTTTGGCATCCACTGGTAATACAGTCTTGTCCATGTCAGTTCCACTCTAGCAACAACAAGTCAGTGATCTGATGATGTTTCTGTCCCTCTGTGTGAACGTGTATCGCTGAGTGTTTGTGTTTTACTCTGGTTTTCAATGATATAGTCAGTCTGATTATATACATATATATACATATATATATACTTTTTTTTTCTCGTCCACCATATGATAGCTCTAATATTCTTATATTATTAAGCACTGTCGATAGCTAATAATTACTTCGATACTGGTATATATATCTTCATATATTGACATCTTTCTTTGCTGCCGCAGGGTGTTGGAAACAAATATCTGCAATAACGAATTCCATTCGTTTCACAGAAGTATACCCCTTTTGGCCAATTTCAGTTTCTTCTCCCTCTTGACCATTAGTCAATACACCTTTTAAGTCCACTTTTTCCCCAAATTTCCCGTTGAAATCTCCTGGTAATACATGATGGTTCCTGATCCATTTCTTTGCACAGTTTGTTCAAGTACTGATTTAATTTCTCACGCTTGTTCTGGTAATTCTTGATCCATTCTGAGATGGATGCATTGACTCTGATAATATTGATGACATTCTTTGAATTCATCTTGATTTTACTGTTCTTGTATTCCCTGTTGCTTTATTATGACATTTTAGCCCCTCTGTAAAAGTATCAGCATTTCCCACCAGCTAAAGGATACATAGTCGATTGTATTCTCCCCAGTATTTGCAGGTTTAATTTTTCCACTTTTTCGACTGTTTCAGAATTAATACCACAGTGTTTACTCTTTGAGTAAACACTATGGTATTTTAGCCCAAGGTGATTGATTGTATTACCATCGTCTTTATGTGCTCCTGCACCCTATATCTAAGTTTCCTGCGGAGCGAAGACATCGACGCCATATCTTCTGTGTCTCTCACTAGGAGTCATTTCTTAAGCTGCTTTGTAAGTTGTCTTACACAGAAACTTAACTTTCCTTTTTTCTGAAGTTTTTCGCTTTCTTTTTCATCTTTTATGTTTGAATAAAAAACTGTTTAAATTAGTTTAAAATTGATGAACTTTTGCAAACAGCCAGGGTGTCGTCACTTCCTCAATAAATTCACTAGATCTCCAATTGCATATATCTCTTTTTGCATACCCCTACTTATTTTTGAGCTCATGCTAAAAAAGTATAGTCACATTTCTCTTCTTATTGGCTAATTTATAATTTAACTAGCAGAGGTGCCGGGGTTGCACAGGGCATTTGGTTGAGTAGTTAAAATAATATTGAATCATTCCTGAACAATAAATGCATCAAAGCGAAATTAGAGCCTGGCTTGATCGAGATCAGTTCAAATATTTTGGGTACCATTAAGAAACATTTTCAAAATTAACTTTTGTATTTTACATCTCTATCTTTGAGTAGTGTCCCATATAAACGCCTTGTCACAAGTTTGCAAA
The DNA here is from genome assembly GCA_003991215.1 of Morbakka virulenta. Classification (NCBI taxonomy): domain Eukaryota; kingdom Metazoa; phylum Cnidaria; class Cubozoa; order Carybdeida; family Carukiidae; genus Morbakka; species Morbakka virulenta. The sequence continues at coordinate 3,666,936 of RDPX01000017.1, forward strand.
GAGCCTTGACACCAAATTCAATTTATCGTTCTACTTTGCCTGGATAAATTAATTTTTCGATTATACGTCTCCACCTTTGAAATTGTCCAGAGTTACCCACATTATTTCCTTTTCAACCTTAGTGGTTGCCCCAGTGGACGAAAAAAGCCCATATTTAACGCAGGGTATCAAAAGACCGGAACATTTTCTGACCTTAAAACTTTACCTGGTCAAAATACAATGTGGCTCTCTAACTTTTTTCTATTGGAGCCATACAATTCTCTACTTAGCCTCTTAATGATGATGTCCAAAAATAAGAAACCCTGTATTCACCACAGAGTTGGCAAGTACTCTGATTACATACTTAACCTTTTGCATTGGCTGGTTGAATTTTCTTTTAGTCTGTAGATCTTTATCCTTGGTACCATGCTCAGATCACCCTCTTCTTAGTCCTAGCAGCTACCTAAGCAGTCGTATAAAATATTATAGAGTCAATGTTAAGCAAAGGATTGCAAAGTAGCCTGATATCAATTATGAGCTCTATACATTGCCTGATTAAGCTCATTTTTATAGTAAGTCCAAAATACTGGCATTTTTATCCGACCTCTCTTTTGAATCTAGGGGCTGCCTCAGCAGTCACAGCTTAAAATCACAAAACCATCGTCACCAAAGGGATTTAAAGTTTTCTGGCGGGAAATGTCAAATTTCAAAAATATTTCTGGTGAAGCTTATTTTGTCGATTGTGGTCTCTATGTCAAATGATAGGTCTACTCTACATTTTGGTGGTCATCTCAAAGTTCAAATTTAAAAAAAAATAGAAGGAAAATAAAAGCCTAGCTTTAGCGCAGGGCATTTTCCTAACACTGAACTTGAGTCTTCAACGTTGTTCGGTGTGCACTTACATTTGAATCACACATACACACACGCACGCACACACAGAGACTTCAAATTTTATAAATATAAATGTACAGTGAGAATTCTATTATTATGGCCTTTATATTCTGATCGGTATTTTGCTGTTAACTTGACAAGGGTCCAGCATTTCAGACATCGTGTTTGATCCTTGAGGGTTCTGTAAGGGTCGAAAGAAATCAGATAAGAAGTTTTTACCTTACAATGTACTGTGTTAAAACAAAACTAATGGCAGCTACAACATGTTTAATATCTGTCAAAGATATTTTTGTTTTTTAAATGTTGTAACGATAAGATCAAAAATCTAAAGAGGCAATTTCAATCATTAAATCAAATTTCCGATTAGGAAATCAGAAATGTATTATTCGTTTTGCCAATAGCTTACATGACATTAGCTATAAATGTTAACTTGTATCAGAAAGGAAAAAGATTTGAAATTTTCAGGAAGTTTATTTAAAATTTTCCAATAGAGAACAATAGAGAAAATGGTCTTGATAATGTTAGTCTACAAGACGGAAAATAAGTCATTCGAAATAAATAAAAGCCTCCATGGTTTACAAGAAAATTTTGAGTATGCACTCTGGTAGCTGAAGTTGTACTTTTATTTGTTTAATAGTTAAATAAAATTTTATTTTGATTTTTAATTCTTTTATCAAATCGGTTATTCAAACGCGGTGCATTATATTGTAGCTCACATTCCCTTAAAGTCCTACAAAGGACTGTTATTTGTTTTCTGTGAATCTTCTTACAAGTCAATTAATTTGGTGGAGTTATAATGTAAAGTATTATCCACAAAACCTCAAAAATGATGCGTGATTGAGGAGGCAACAATCCCAGTTAGAAAGACCACCAAATACTAATACCAGCACCAGTGATGCATATTAAGCAAACGATGAAGATTTTAAGGTGACCGCTGCGCTATTGTTCTTAACGTATCTTAAGTAAGCTTGATGAAGAATCTCCTTATATAGAGAAAATAAATTAAATGCAGCTAGGTTGTATTGTCCAGGAGATATTGGTGGAATTTCATCTGTAAAAGTCAACCGAAAATGTTGTGAAAAGTAAGCTGGAATCTTAAATCCCATTAAAAGGACAGGAGCGACCAAGATCAAAACAGAAGTCCAAAATGTCCCGAATGGTAAAACTCTCTATGCAAATGCATACGTAGCTGTACAGTACCATTGATATAACTCACCAAATGACAGTTTTGTTGAGTTAAGCGATATTACTGTTGTCATATTAATGTTCAACATGTATTTTTTCCGCCAAATAATATGAAGTTGTTTGTTTAGGCTTCACAGACTTGGCAGAGTTATAGCAGAAAATTACTGTAATAGCTTTTCCCCTATTAGCCTGGTAACCTATTAGAGAAGTAAAGCCTAAAGAAGCCGGCAGGAGCCTATAAGAAACCACTGTTGTAATCAACAAAGTTTATGATGGCATGAGAAAAAAAAATTAATCAAAGATAACAGGGTTAAGAAGGCCCATAATCCAACTCTGATATTCTCGCTTTGTAGGAATAGGCAAGAGAAGCAGGTAGCAGGCGATCGTCATCCAGTTACTGTCTGAAAATGATCAAAATCAAGATGTAGATCCAGCCCTTTTACCAGCATGACTTGTAATGTCAGGAAACTATATCAGAAAGGCAAAGTAGAAATGTGTTCACAGAAATGGAAAGGATGAAACTAGAGATCTTGGGTCTTTTAGAAGTTATATTCACAGGGCAAGGCTCAGTCAAGATAAGAAGTGAAAAATGAAATATTTAAGAGGAGAAACACATAAAAGAGGTGTATAAATTTTATTTGATAAAACAGCAGCAAAGAGCGTCAAAGGTTATTTAGGAATTTCAGGCAGAGTCATGGTAGCCAAAGTAGAAGGAGCACCTTTTAACAATGGAATAGTTTAGGTTTATGCACCAATACATCAGCATGATGAAGAAGAAATAGAGAAATTCTATATAGATCTAGACAAGGCAATGTAACAGCTGGTTTCAAAATATGAAGAGAGTTATGGAGGACTTCAATGCAAAAGTGGGGAGACACACAAATTGATGACACAGTGTGATCACGGGGATTAAAAAATGTAAATGAAAGCGGTGTCCATCTCCTTGAATGGCGCAGAGAAAATGATCTGATGATTTCCAACACCTGGTATAAAAACCATCCGAGAAGACGATATATATAAAAGAGTTGTGTAGCAAGAACTAGAAATCAGATAGAATTTACACGTGTCCCAACGTGTTTCAGAAGCCTTGTAAATCCATCTAATTCAATGTCATGAGTAACTTGTGCTAGCAACCATGTACACGTCTTGTGTAAGACGCAGACAAGACTGGAAAGATTAGCAAAGTTAAGGTACCTGCCAAAATTCCGTCCAGAAATTAAAAAACAAACCAAGAACTGAGAGAACGTTCCTCTGTTGAAGCAAAAAAATTCATGCTCTTGAGAGTACCACATAAGCAGAACTAAGGAAAAAATGAAGTAATGACAGAAAATATCCCTCAATCATCTTAAAAACCAGATAATAAGTGGATGCCCCAGGACATATTAGAGCTATTGGAAGAAGTCGGCACTTAAACTCAACCTTAGAAAAGTTTAAAAGGTTTTAATCAGGAAGTCAAGAAACTGATAAAGCAAAAGAAACTTAGGTAAATGAGCAATGTCAAGATATCGAAAATAATCAAAACAAAGACAGCATATATATATTTACTCCAAAATAAAACAAGTAAGTGAAAAGAATGGATGCTCAAGTTCAGGCTGTACAAGATAAAAAACAAGCAAGATTTTAATGGAAACAAAGGACATTTAAAATAGATGGCCGAAATACGTTAAAAACCTTTTTAAAGATAAAACAAAAGGAAAACCTATAATAAAGACATAAATGGTCCATCAATTTTGAAAAAGGAAGTAAAAGCCGCTATAAAGGAAACAAAAAATGGAAAAGCTACAGGGTCTGATAATATTCCAGTAAAATTTTTTATCACGCTGGAAGCATCAGGTATTGAAAAGGCAAATAAACTTTTAAAAAGCTTGTATGACAACGGGAAGGTTCCAAAGGATTTAATAAAATCAGTATTTATAGTTATGCCCAAACCAGCAGAAGCTACAGAGTGTGAGTTGCACAGAACAAGAAGCCTTATGAGCAATCTAACTAAAATTTTACAGCGAGTACTAATGGTAAGAATAAGAAAAAGTCTAAGATTAGAGATAATCAAAACGCAGTGCGGTTTGTTCCTAACAAAGGTACCCTTAAAGTCATATTCACTCTGTCAATTTTAGTGGAATGATGTTGTGGAGCTCAAGTCTATACATTTACTTTATTGATCATTCAAAGGCATTTGATAAAGTTAAAGGTGTAGAATTATTCAATATATTAGAAGAGCAAAACATAGATTGGAAAGACTTAAAAATTGTTAGAAATCTCTGCTGGGACCAAATTGCTGCTGTAGGGATTGATGGAAAATACAGTACATATAAAACTATCAAAGTAGAAGCGAGGCAGGGCTGTGTTATGTCACCAGATCTCTTTAACATACCTTTTTGAAAAAAAATATTTGAAAAAAGTTGGTTCTTAAATTTTTCAAAAAGTACACTGCTATGAATAAAACCAAACTTGACAATTAAATTTGATAATATTATTTGATGAAGCTTGGTAGATTAAAGTACCAAGTTATGTTCTTTGTTGCTACAATGTTTAAACGATTTCCTGCTGGCTTGTTCTTATTTCATATTTCTTGTTATTATTTAAGACCATTAGCGGCATGAAACCATGAATCCGACACCAGCCATCATCGTCCAGAATGAAGAAGGCAACTTCATGGGCTCAGATACAAACAAAGCAAAAATAATAAAAGACTGGTTTCAACGACAATTCACTGATGATACTGACATCCCACTAGAACCATTTGAGGGAAATCCAAGACCTCTCAATAAACCGATCACTGTAGCGGAAATAGATATTGCCATCAAATCCCTCCAGAATGATAGAGCAGCCGGTCCTGATGACATGAACAATGAGCTATTTAAATACGGTAAATAAATCGTTGCTGCCCCAGTTGCCAATATATTCAACTCAGCCTTTGCTCAACATACACCGATTGATTCGCTAAAGGAAGGCATCTTGATAACCATACCAAAGCCAAAAAAACCTCAAGGCCCCCCTGCAAACCTCCGTCCGATCACACTACTGAACAGCACAAGAAAAATTTTATCCACCATTACTCTGAATAGAATAAGGGATAAAGTAGACAAATATACAGGATTACATCAAAGCGGATTCAAAAGAGGTAGAAGCTGTGCCGACATCGTCTGGGCACAACGCATGTTAACATCCGTCGTTCTTGCTAGAAAATGGGACTTCCACAAGATGGGTATCGATATGTCAAAAGCCTTTGATACCATCAAACGCAAACGTATACTCGAGATTCTTATACACGCAGGATGCAATGAAGACGAACTAAGACTTGTGCGTATACTACTATCAGGAACATCTCTTCGTGTTCGAATAAAAAACGCACTCTCCGATTCATTTGAAACCTCCATAGGATCACCTCAAGGAGATGGTTTATCACCAGTATTATTCACATGTTATCTCTCACACGCTCTAAGAAAAATAAGAAATAACTCCATCAGACCAAATCCTCTCGTTTCTTGCCTTGGTATGCCACTGGAAATGGAATATGCAGACGATATCGACTTTTTAGATGAAGAAAAAGAACCCCTGGAAAAATTACAAAAAATTGCTGCAGAAAAAGGTAAAGAAGAAAATCTATTTATGAACGAAAGTAAAACTGAGTTTACACACATATATCTTGCCGAAATATCTGAAACTGATCCAGAAGGAACACCTATCCGAGGCTGCGAAAACTGGCGTAAGTGTAAAACGTTAGGGTCCCTGCTATGTAATTCAGCAGACATCTCTGCCAGATGCATCCAAGGCAACATAGCATTTAAATTACTACCAAAAATCTGGTCTCGTCGCAATAAGATTCCGCTCAAAACCAGACTCAAACTTTATAACGCGTACTGCCTCTCCTTCATGCTATATAATTGCGACAGCTGGGCTACCAACAAAGCTATGATGAATAAAATAGATATATGCCACCGTAAACACTTGCGAACGATAACAGGTCACCTATGGCCCAAAAGCGTAATCAGTAATAAATAACTGTATAAAAGCTGCCAAACTGATCCTATATCTACACTAGTAGCAGAGCGAAGATGGTCTATGCTAGGTCATGTCCTACGCATGGACATCAACACCCCCACCAAGAAAGCCCTTGAATTCGCCATATCAGGAGCAACAATGTATAAAGCCAGCAAGACATCAAAAACTTCGGACTTGGGCTACTCCGTACCAGAAAACAGCTCCAGAGCCTAAGGGAAAAAGCAAGAGAAAAGAAGAACTGGAAACGTTTCAACTAAGGTCTGATTGCATCTATGGGATGTCCTCGATTACCAAAGAAGTAGAACACAGAGGATAAGTAAGTAAGTAATTAAGTATTAGCGGCAACAACAAAAACACAGTATTTTTTATCGAAAATTAGGCTGCAATACTCGACAAGAACTTTACAGAATAGGCAGAAAAATTTACTTTGTACATTTACTCATCATCTGGTAATCTTCTTTGATCTTGCCTGTTTCTCGTGGTGGCATGGCCTGTCCCACCCCCACCCCCATCCCAAAAGCATTTGTATAGCCTCTTTCTCACTTCCCTAACTTGCGCTTTTTTCCAAATCGAGAAAGTTAGGAATTCGAAAGGAAAAGTTTATCGCTATTGCTCAGTGAACAAAAGAGGCGGAAAATTTGAATCATTGTGAACCAATCACAGGGCTCCATGCAGAACGTGTTCATGTTTGGAGTTTATTCACCTCAGTTCCCTTGTTGATAAGGAAAATCTGCAGGGTATGGAAATAGAAAAAATGGCTGACTACTCTTCTCCTGGAACCCCAAGTCGACATGAAAAGTCACTAGGTTTATTAACAGCCAAGTTTGTACAGCTACTTCAAGAAGCAAAGGATGGTGTGCTCGACCTAAAAGTGGTAGGTAACTTTGATATTCATTGCTTTATTTACATTAGTTGTGCCAAAAAAAACCCATCTGATTTCTTGATCTTTGACAAACAAAGCATGTTCAGCTAAGCTTTGGATGAACTCTTAAATTTATTTAGTTAAAAAAACTAAGGGGAACATTTGAATATTTGAAACACACTTATGATATTTTTCAGGGGCAGGAGAAGTGGTTGATCTGAGGGTGTTATGGTGTTAAAAGGCTTTTTCCACAGCCTGCTCAATTCCAGCCAGAGTATCCCCTGGATGTTTACCAACGTAGCTCATAATTTTTCAAGTATTACGGATTTTAAGTGTAGGGTTACGAATAGAATTATCTTTACAGTGTATAGTTTGTAATTGTTTTGAATAGTTCAGTTCGACAGAATGGAATTGATTTACTTCAGGTTACTATTTGATTTTGGGGTTTGTCGACGGTCAATATTTTGGGAGGGCTCACCGCTTCACGATAGAAGGTCAGAGGTGTGGCGAACTTGTCAGGCACGTAACTTTCCAATGTATGGGACATTTGAAAGGACGATATATATATCACTATACCAGTCTGTTAAGGAGGTAGAAGCCTATCAGGGTCCAGTGGATTTCTAGTGGAGTTACTTCAGCAATTGTTGTTTCCATTACCATTGAATATATATGGGAGATCTACTGTATTTTTTAAGTTTTTCGTTAGCTTGATGAGTGAAAGCTAGAGAGGCTTCATAAAATAAGTTTGCTGATGTTGTGATGGCCTGGAAGACCCACTTTACGTGCATTATTTTCTTAGGGGATGAGTTGGCTGCTTCATTTTCTAAGTTTTAAATACCTTTTATGACAGAAATATCCTAGAAATAACACATGGAAAATTTTGGCTGCTGAGTATATTCCACAAATATCAGGCATTTAAAAAAAATATCTCAAAACTGGTAACAAAAACACTTTTTTTTACTTTTGATTGTTGCATTTACTTTGTAGGAATACTCAGCATCTCCTTTGTTCCTTACTGTAATGGTTCTCAATTTTTTGTCCACCATCCCTCTCTCAGCAACTATTGGATGCTGTCATTTCTCCTCACCTTATAATTCTTAAAATGTATTAGTCAAACAATGAATATTTTAGTGGCATTGATCTGTACTTACAAAATTAGCATTTGTACTGTGATACTGAGTTGCATTTGGCAATTAAGAATATTTTTAGCAAAAAATGTGTTATGTCATAACTACTGACATTCTTTTATTTTATTAACTAAATTTTAAAAGAGGAGGATGATTCAATGGCTTTTGTGATAAAACAGAAGATACACTTAAATTTTAACTCTAATGTAAACCATGAGTCTGGTGCAAGATTTGATTTTTAAGCCTGAGATCTTCACATTCAATAATTTTCAATGAACCATATTTGTTACTAATAATGTCAGTGACTAGGCTGAAGGCAGTTACTGCCAAGTACATTGTAGGGAACAGCAGGAGGTGTCTCTGTCAGATGACATCTGGTCTCTTGTACTTGGATGCAAGATGTGCATCCATCCATGTTATTGGTTTGATGCTTTCATCATTTTGGAACTTGATGAGTTTACCCATAATGTTGGTACCCATCTCCAATCCACCATCATTTGGATAGTCAGAGAAGAATAGCTCTATTATCCAAGTTAATTGACATTGAATCAATGAAACAGTTTCAAAAAGTTTTTTGAGTTGATTACAAACCATTGTGACTATTTTTTCACAAAGTTTACACTGGTCAAGTGTTGTAAACAAGCAAATTGTATCAGGGTATTTGTGCTTCCGACAGAGATAATTTGGAAATGAAGGTACACATTTTCATCTTACATTTTTTTTTTTTTTTTTTAGTTTTAATGTCATTTTTTGCAGAAGTATTTTGCTTCCCATGTAGGTCTCTATTTAAGGCATTAAATTTTGAAAATATATCTGTCAAATAGAAGAACATTGATTTTTTTTTGCACATTAGGGACAAATTTGGGGAACTGGGAGTCCCCTCCTCACCATCAAAATCAACTACTTTATCATAAAAGTATGAACAGCCTTGGAAGGTAGTTCTCCATTGACAATCATCACAGCAGGAGTCTGGCATACTTTTACTTAGCACTTAGGTCCTCCCATCTGCTAGACATCAGTTAGCAAGGCAGTGCCAGCATAGAATCATCAGCCACAGCTTGTACATTCGCCATATTGACGTTTCTAGCTTTTAAGTCTTATCTGGATGTTGACCTGCAGGTTTTTTAAGGGTCTGTCTTGTTTCCTGTTACCACATGCTTGTCTCTAGTGTAGGGAGGGCTTGATGTACAAGTCTTATATGCAGTAGGCAGAGTATTTATCCCATTAACCTCCAGTACCTGTCTGCCACTATCTGCTCTACTGTTTTTTTTGGTCTGACCCTTGTAATACTTCCTTGTCTGTTTTGTAGTTTCTCCAAGATGGGGAAAGGATACATCCCTGTCACACTACTAATAGGATATCAGTAGTGTGATAGGGATAAGACAATTTGGCTTCTGCATGTGGATCTTGCATAGAGGGGTTTAATTATGTTGATTTATTTACTGGGGTTCCATGTGCTAGAATTCACCATACAATTGGCCTGTAAGCATTTTCCAAAGGCTTTTAGAAATCAATGGAATTGATTGTTAATTTATTTTCAAAGTTCAGGTGTTCTTCAATTTGTTTTATAGGAAAAACATTTTTTCACTGCATGATCTGCCTTCTCTTAAGCCTACATGTTCTGTTCACAGGGTATTGTCTATACTGTTTGGGGCCTGTTCAAAAGTACTCTGTTGAAGCCTTTTCCTGGAACTGACAGAAGTGTAATGCCTCTCCAGTTGTAACAACCTGTGAGGTTGCCTTTCTTCTAGGATTTCAATATGAGAACTTGACACCATTCTGTGGGGACAAGTTTCTCTAGCCAAATGTGGTTGAAAAGAGTTTCTAGTTCTGTAATGATGGTTTCTCCATTGTGTTTCAGTAGTTTCACTCTGAGGTTGTGGAATTCACTGTGCCTTTTACTTTCTATTTGCTGTTAGGTGCCATATTTATTTGTATCAGTTGTATGTCTGGAATGTTGCCCCAGTTTTATAGCCTTTCAGCTTCCAATTGATTAAGTTCTTCTTTAAAATTCTCTGCGATCAACAAGAGACAACCTTAATCCTCAATCAGAGCATAGGTAGAGGCATGTCTACGTGTCACTCCTTTCAGGATCTTGTGGGGTGCTCAATTTTCATTTTGTTGTGCTGCCTTGAACTTCGAAGCACTTCCTTTCAAGCCAGGCTTGCTTGTCTTCCCTGCAATTTGTCTGCTTTTTTGTAAGACACCTGGAATGCCTAAGATAATCCACTGCTAATTCTTGACATAACCTTTGAAAAGTCATTCAGTCTTAATGAATGGTCTCCTTATCAGGATTGTCAGCTTTCTAAAGTTTTGAAACACTGTTTCTGCTCCTCATGATATTTGTTGGTCCATCCACTGCCATAAAAACGATATAAAACTCGGATTTAATTTTCAGTCAGATAAATACTTAATATATGTCTTAGCTATAATTGTTTTTGTTGTTGTGGTTCACTAGGCTCAGTTATGCCAAGTAGCCTTCACCTCACAAAAAGGACACCACACTTACTGTATATAACACATTGAAGATGGATACCAGAAAAAGCTGATCACTGGAGCTGCCTTTGTGAGCCTCGCAGCACCCAACAGCATCCAGCACCATTCAACATGGAGCAATGATCCAGAAGATTTTTTATCTCACACAGGACCCTCAGCTGAGTAATAAAAAGCTGGAGAACTGGAGATTTTATGTGACAGATTTAATTTACCTCCAGAAAAATGGGCTTTTCCAAGGCAGCATTTTGGCACCATCACTGTTCAACATCTTCACCAATGCCAAACCTTCCCATTGCCACAGGTTCATCTATGCCAATGACTTATGTCTGACAACACAACAACATGATTCCACATCAATGAACAGAACCTGGAAATACACTATCAAACAGATGTCAGGATACTACAAGGAAAGCCACCTGAAGCAAAATCCGAGAAAGACCCAGATCTGCTCTTTCCACCTGAAAAGCAATTTTGCCTAGATCCACAAGCTATAAATGGGGTACCAATTCCAGCACTGTAAGGACATCAGTCCTGGTGATCTGTTTCTCAGCTTGAAAGTATGCTTGCTCCACATGATTATGGTCTGCCCATGCTGAAAATCTAAAATCCAGCACTTAACAAATGATGTCTTATTGCTACAGGATTTGTGAAAGCCATTAACTGCATCTATGGTCTGGCTGTAATTGTTCCACCAGACATCTGCCACAGTGTTCTGAGCATGGATCAATACTGAAGACAAGAGACAGATGACAGACATACCCTGTTCCAACACACAGCCAGAAAGCACCTGGTATCAAGCAATAGTTTCCTGGACTTAAGGGACCCTTCTTGATATGCCTAATTCAGCAAAGTGAGAGAGTTTGTGGCATGGGCAATGGGATGACTTGGGAGACAGGGGATGATTTTAGAAATCCAGAGGAATAATAGCCCACAAAGACCATAGCATCTGGTAGCAGTGAGACATGGCAGATACATGGCATCTTAAAAGACCTGGGGCTTCACAACCTTGGACCTCTGCATCTGCAGTCAAAAAAAGAAAATGGAACACCTCCCCAGCTTCCCCAAACAGTCTGCTAGAGGACTTGCACTATCCAACACCAACTGCCATTAACACCACCAAGCACTGGTCAAGTCACCTGTGATATGTCAAGACTTACTTACTTACTTACTTCAGCCTGGAGGTTGTAAGTCAAACCTCTCGACCAGATATGTCAAGAACATGACAAAAAAGAAGGCTTACTGTATCTTACCATAACTCAAGGGTGTTACTGATTTTATCCAGTTGCCTGAGGGTGGACAAGTAAATGCAAACATGTGATGAAAGATGTGACAAGTGTAGTCTGTCTGACCTTGAGGGGTTAGATTTTGTGTAGTTCATTGGATTTGAAAGGTATCCTGTATTTTCTTGTTGGAGATGTTGAGTGGTTGCCTGGTGAGCTGAGTGTGGATGTGTTTCTTGTACTATCTGATGTTTGAGGGTGGTTGTATGGAATTTAAGATGTTAGTGTAATGTCTTAAAGGTATGTTTGCTATTTGTCTCTGTGTTAGAAGGTTATTATATAGAATGTAGCAAAGGGTGTTTACATTGTTTGTGACTGATGCAGAGAATTGTGTGCCTCTCATGTCTAAGTGTTGTCAGACATCAAATGTAAATGTTCAATGGTTGTGGATTATCTAGTGCTATGTTTTAAATACTTTGTAGTTTGTTTATTTGTGTGTTGTATATAACTAGGTGCCAGGCAGGACTGGTATAGTCTATTGTTGAGAAGGTATATTGTTTGTATACTATGGTGAATGTTTCATTGTGTTGCCCAAATATTGTGCTTGTTAGTGACCTCAGTGCAATTATTCAGGGTTTGCATTTTGTAATCATGTTGCTGATATGTGGAGCAAATAACATTGATGTGTTGTGAGTGACTCCAAGTATTTTTGTGTCATGACTATGTGGAATTGTAGTGCCATTTAATGTTACTGTGGATCTGTGCTGGTGTCCTTTGTTGTAACTTGTGAGTAATGTGCTTGTGGATTTAGGTGTTACATTTAGTCTATTTTGTGTGAGCCATTTTTCAAGTTGTGTGATTTTAGCTTGTACTTGTGTGGAGAATACATTTTTTTCAGTGTGTACTGATGTGATAGTTAGGTCTTCTGCATATAAGTGATGTGTATGGTTACCATGGAAACTCCTTATGCAAGACAACAAGTATTGATGTCATACAGATTAGTATTGTTGACATAGCTAGTGTCCCATTAATTGTGAAATCACAAATTCCTAAGACTTATGGGTCACTCAAGAGTGCTTACTTAATGTCTTTTAGTCTGGAATGATGATGTAAGTGATAAATTTACTTTGTAAAAATTATGTATGTAAGAAAGTGATTTATTTGTATTTGAAAAAAGGACATATCTCGCTTTTAGGTGTGGAGTGTACTCATTGTTTCTTTACTGCTGGATTGCTGTTTTTATAGCTACACACCTTGTATTGTGGATACTATATTAAGGGGATGTATTTATTATTTGATTGTGTTGACATGTCATGCACGTGTAAATTGAAAAGTGCTGGGGTTACAAGAGAAAGTCAGGGGATGCCATTGGAAAAGTTTGTGATTTTGATTGACTCACCATTCTGGTGTACAAAAGGGTGTCTATCTGTTAAGTAGTTGGCAAGCCAGTATTTAGTGTTGTTTTGTAGTGTAGTATTTTAGATAGGTTCCAGAGTGAAAGCAACATCATTGCAGGACCACTCCAGGGCAAAGAAGGATGACAAATACTATCATCATTCAGAAGGTTGAACCAATTTTCCACATCCAACCCTATTGCAGAGACATGGGGAGACAAAAATCAACAAGAAGAGGAGTGGCTTGCCAAGTGCTCTCCAGGGTACTGTGCCAAGGGTGTAACCATGCAGTGGAGCTCCAGTAGTTGTTGGAAATCATTTGTACAATAACAGCATATCACCAGTAAATAAAGAATTGTGCGAAAATCGAGCATAGGCAAGCAATAACTGCCTCATTTTCACAGAATGCTGTTTCATCAAGTGTGAGCAAAAAATTTGTTATTCTGAGAATTTGCACCAAGTAGGATTTAATGTCACCAGACATCTCATGGAAACAGTGGCAAATTGTATCATTGTTCATTGGCAAATTGGCAGCTTCATGTTTAGCTCATTTTCTTTCCTGTATGATATTAATCCAACCTCAATACTGGCTTCAGGCACTATTCCTCCCCATTGGCTTCCTTTACCAAGGGGATACTCAGTTTCTAACTCCCTACTAGCCCACATTCTTCTTACCATATGTCTTCCATAAAAGTACCTTTATTTCATTTTTTGTCAGTTGTCTGCTCAGTATGTTCAGTATGAACACACTTTAAATCTTCTTAAAGTTTTTGTGGTAACATTTAATCATTGCAGAGGCTCCTTCCCCACAGCAAGCAGTGTAGTTTTGCCCCTCCCCTGGCACTGTGTATAAATCTGCATTTTAAATAATCAAATGAGTACATATGAAGTTTATTATTGTTATTTGAATTCAATGATTGCCAACTTGGTCACTTAATCAGGAGTTTTTCTGTCGAATCATGGTTGACACATATACACACATAACAAGTCCAGTTGCTATTCATTGTTGTAACAGCAAACCCAACTGATCACCTTTTGATGACCTGTTAAAAAGCAAGGTAGGTGCAAATGACATAATCACAATCTTTGGAGATGCATTTCTTAGCAGCTTTTTGGACAGTCTGCATGAAAACTTTGTGAAAGCTTGAATTCTCTGACCTCTGGTAAAATCCCCTCTCCCCTCAATAATTGTTTCCTATAAAAATCCTCCACTCCAATTATGGCTTACCCATGTGGAATAATTGTAGTTACAATATGAAAGTTTAGCTTGTCTAGACAAGCTTTACAGATCCTTCAATTAAAAAGTTATCTTTTTTTTTTAAGAAAGGAACCATTGTAGTAGAAGAAAGAAGGAAGACAACCTCTCAACAAATTGATCAAAACTTAACTGATTTAACTGAAAGTACAATTAGGTCTGTTTATCAGTCAACAGGAAGTCAACAGTAAAGCCTCCTGCCACACCATCTTATTTTGACCCTCAAATTTGTAGGCTTCCACATTTATTGTAAAACCATGTTTCTGTTTACCCAACAAGATAAAACTATTTTTATTGTGTGAAAAAATGTGTATTATCAATGGGCAATTTTCCACTGGGGGCAATCCTACCAGGGAGCAATTCTCGTAGTACCAAAATAACTGTGGTCTGACTAAACAATGTAAAAGCATAAATCATATGCTGGAGTGTACAAGTTTTTATTTTAAACATTCACAAACCTCAATTCAAGGGCCAAGCAATCATTAAATTTACTTGTCACAGGGATGGAGACAGTGGTTTAAAAATGTACTTTTTGTTAATGAGCACAAATGTTAGACCTGTCAGTTGCTTTATCCATCATTTTAAGAAGCCCATTGCAGTGTTCATAGTTATTGATCAGCCATTATTGTTTATGTCCTTGTAAGAGATTATTTTGATTGAAAGATTATTCTGTAGAGCAGTAGTCAATATGGCAGATGTTTAACTGCCTTCTCTTGAAAGTCTGAGATAGAAAAATTGACGACAAGGATTTTAATTATTAGTTTTACAGTATGGCAACTAGTTTACTACAGCTTCCTGCTTTTGATACTAATGCAGAACCAGCCTCACTTAGAATAACATCGAAGAAATGGGTTGGAAATTTGTTTGTTGCTCTTGATGTCAAGGACAAAGGTAGACAGAAAGCTTTACTGTTACATTATGGTGGAGTGGGCCTCTCAATTACTACACTCTTGAAACAGATGAGGACACAGTGTACAAGCATGTCAAAACCAAGTTAGACACCTATTTTTGAGCCAAAAGTAAATGTTACTTATGTGAAATAATTTTCATCAGCTAGCTGAAGCAAATGAAGAGCCAATCAATGGCTTTGTTACTTGTTTGCAGGAAGCAGCCATTCTATGTAATTTTTATGATGTAAACAGAAAAATAAAGGACAGATAGTGCAAAAATATTCATCAGAGAGGCTGTGGCATTGAGCCTTATCAGAAGATCCTTTGTTGGATACCTTGCTGGTATCAGCATGTGCCATGGAAATGGCTGATTGACAAGCTAAGGCTATCAAAAATGTGAACATTAGTGTAAATAAAGTTTGGCAACAAACTAGAAAGACCTCCAATAAATGAGGTTCAGTTGTCGAGAAGCTGAGGATGGCATTATGTGTTATAGTTGTGGGAGACAGTGGTCACACCCAAAGGATGTTGAACGAGCCCCACTTGGAGCTCTGAATGTAAAAATTGTCTCAGAAAGAATAATTATACATGGATGTGTAGAAATAAAAAAGTGAACAAAGTGATGACCACCTTTGATACAGATAGCAATAGTAGTGATGACAAATATGTCTTAAACATTGTAAATACAAATCCTAGGTAGAAAAAGGAGAAATCTAGTACCCATGTGACTATGAACAGTTATGATATTCCGATGCAGCTTCAAATTGACTCTGGAGCTGATGTCGATGTTTTGGATGAAAATAGCTACAACAAGTTGAAAGATAAGGTTTTTCTTGAGAAAACAAGGGCCAAACTATTCCCTTGCCATTTGTTGGGAAGTTCACTGCAGTTATTTAAAGTAAAAAGTGTTCTGATACAGCAGATTTCTATGTTGTAAAAGGCACACAGGGCAGTTGTTGGGGTTATTATCAGCCATCACCTTTTTATGAAATGTACCATCAGGTAGTCTATGTATATTTGCTCTCAAAACAGTATCAAGTACATTTTATATGTATTCAAAGACATAATGGTTATCTTGACAACAATGGATTAGGACTTGTTATCTTTGTGAATCACTCTCTGCTACCAGTTTTGGTAGGCACTTAGGCTACTGATTTTCAGTGTAGATGAAACCAGCTGCTCCATACTGCAAAAGAAAAAGATAACTCAATACATCAGTGATAACAATTTTAAGCATTTGACACATATGGCAACTGACTGAAAAGAAAATACTACTTCTTGTGTATTTACTTCATAAAGGAAAAATTTAGCTCAGTGACACTGACCATATGAAAACAGAAAATTTAGATGAACTCAATGCATTTTGTAAAAATGTGCTACAATAAACAGGGGCTTAAAGATTATCTTATCTGCTGAAGGAAAACTAGTCCATTTTATCACAAGTGAAAGAAAACCCTACTTTAATTTCAACTAACAAACAAAAAGTTTTTTATTATGACATCAGTTATGTCAAATATGTGCTATTTGTTTTACAACCAAGACCATATTAGCTTTAAATTTTGCTGATAGTTGCAATCAAACATAGTCATCATCATCATCATCATCATCATCATATTCGGTTTAACGTCCGTTTTACATGCTAGCATGTGTTGGACGAAGTACTGACACAAAACACAGAATGACTGTTCTGAAAATACTAATCATTTTTATATAGGTCCTTAAATAAAAATATTTGTTTTTCAGAAGAAAAATTTGTAATTCAAGTTTAATGTTAACCCACTTTGTAAGTTGCACTAACAGAGTTTCTAGAATTTGGGGGTATTTTTTTAAAACAATACTTTATATCTAAAGTATGCAGCCCAAATTTGAGCAAAATATCTCCTGTCATTCACAGGTATATGTTGGCAGCATCTCTTTTCACACATTATTCTTATTTCAATTCCTTGATTATTAAAAAAATTAAAACTGGAATTTATTGTGTTCCATATATGACTTACATTGTTTTGAACAGGGAAATCACCTGGTGGGCAGAATGAAGACCAATGCAGTAAACAGGGTGAAGCTGAACAGCAAAAGATGGTCCAGTTATGTTTTCAGTATGATTTTAAATAACCCCAAATAGCACACAGGAGCTCCAGTCCAAAGGGGACAAGAGGACTCTAACCAAGGCCTGACTTTTGGTATATAGAGATGTAGCATGGCTTCAAGGGAAAAATACGAATGAGGATGATAACGAGAACCTACTTTCATTTGTAAAGACTTGGCAATTGCTTTGATGTATTGACTTGCTTTTAGGAAAAGCGAGAACCAGTCATGAAAAAAGGAAACAATTTGTAAAATTTGTGTCTGCTGGTAGTGAGGTACAGTCATAAAAGCATTGCTTGTCACAGGCTATTGAAAACCCATTACACAACAGGTACAAGATCATGCTTGAAGAAGCCAGGAAGCCAAGTTTGATCAAAAGAATGTGATTTAGGAAAGGTGCCATGAAGTTTAAATTTCTACTTGAAATGGCATGCAAACCCTATCAAATCCCTTGGAGATTTAAAGAACAATGGTCTTTGCCTTGCCCAGATGGTCAAGAGCCTGATAAAATTGCTCAGTGATGACCATGAGGAGGTCTGTTGTCAAGATTTATGAAAACCATTTGTCAGAATGCTTGGTAGTGACACATCAGTGGCAAATGTTTCTGACCCATTAGTATATTTAACATTTCCATTTCTGGTAAACCTCTCCAGTTGACTTAGTTTGTGAATGAAGACAGCCTAATAGTATGTATTATTTGCCAATTTATGGACATGAATGAGGTTTTACAAAACTTGGACCAAATTAAACATAAGAAAACATTTGTCAGTGCATAGTAATATTACAATTTCCTGTACCTTTGTCAGGATGAATGCACACTTCATCACAAACACAATTTTGTGACTTGGAAAAGCTATTAGATTATTAATAAAAAAGCTTGAGAGCTTTTTTGTTAATTGCAATTTTTATCTTAACTTTGATTACAATGTTTTAAATGAACTGCCTATTGACTTTTTTGTGAAGCTTTTATCTACAGTAAAGTAAACTGACACTTTTTAAAGTTAAGCTCAGGATAACCTTGATCATTCTGTTTCCTTTGGAACCCTATAATTATGCATTTGTATTCTGTAAGAGGGGTTGGTTGTGCATTATTATTTGTGTTCTTTATCATCAACTGCTTCTGGTTGAGCCTTGTTTCTGGCACCATAACAAGATATCTTGTTCATAACTCCTACATATATTGATATAAGGGCATGGAAGGGTTTAGGGATTAGCTAGTAACAGGTGTAGAAGAGGTATAGGGTGGGCTAAGATATGACACAATGAAAAGGTAGAAATATTTCCACAGTGAAAGTAACAGTGTATCTTGGGTGATTCACATAAGTATTAAAGAGTCATGTAAATGTTGCTCTTCCATCATATTAGGAAATCTGGATGTACTTTTGTCACCCCAATCCCGCATGGTTTATTGAAAAGAGATTTACATGATTTCTGAATGGCTTCTGCCTGGTATGGATCTGTTGTAATTCTGAAAGGGTTCCAAACAGAACAGAAAATAGTAGGAATACAATTAGGATCACTACAAAATTGGTACCAAAGGATGTTTTTGTTTTTTATTATTTTTTTGCTCCTGATCCTTTCCCATCACACATTTATTTTATTAATGACCCATGTGATCCCATATTTTTTCAGGTTACAGCTATGCCATGAATAGTGTTGTGTGTTTTTACTAAGGGTTGTGCCACATATTTGGCTTTTAATCAGCAATGGATCCAGGTCCAGGAATTAAATTAACATACTAGTCAAGTAGGGACAGAAATGGCTTATTGTTGCTTAACACGATTAATCTCCTTAATCTGGTATGAGAAACTGTTAAGCCTTAATTTGAGTATAGGTGAACAGAAATGAGAGAGGGGAGGTTGCAAAGAATTTTATTTCTTCAAGGCTAAACTAGGGTGCAGAAGAAGTTTTTTTGAAATTTATTATATAAAAGGACCCTTGTTAAGTGTGGGTTTTTGCCACTAAGTGTTTGGTTATTATGGAACACCTAACATCTCAGGATAACGTGGTCTGGACCAGATATTAGTTGTCAAAACCTCAAGTTGTCATAAGTTAAGTAAAGGAACTAGAAATAATCTTCAATCATCAAGTTTTAATTACCTCGACAAGAATATCTCTGTGGCCATGTGATTAAGACTGTGTGATAGGAGTAATATTTCCGGGTCAGTGTGTGCCTAAGTTTAAATCATATTTTATTTTTTTTTGCCTTAAAAATTTTCATATAACTAAGGACCATATCCTAAAAATATTTAATTCTGATTCTGCAATGTAGTTTTTGACCAGGAGTTAAGGACATATGGATCAAATGCCAATTTCTAGATCTCTACAAGTTGTATCATTGTAATTTCTGCATTGTGTCAGCCACTCACTTGAATGTTTTTATTCCATGTAGTAAATTTATTTTATTTTTGTCATCAACAGGCAGCAGATCAACTTGCAGTAAGGCAGAAAAGAAGAATATATGACATAACAAATGTATTAGAAGGGATTGGTTTAATAGAAAAAAAATCTAAAAACAGTATACAGTGGAAGTAAGTTTTTTATTTTATTGGTGTAACTAATAACATTTTGAAAACATTAGAACACCCAGTTGCAGTTACATATTTGTCTTGGTTTTCTGTATTTATAAAAGTAGGCTGCAATTTTTGTGGTCCAAAGCACATGTACTTTCACCAAGATGCCTATGTTCTTACAGTCATCATGTTTTACCATTTGAACATCTTTTGCACTTCCCCCTTTTTTCTTTTGCAGTTTGAGCAAAATATGTTGCCTGGCAATAGGGAATAAAAGTCATTGGTGGCAGTGCCCCCCTCCCCCCTCGCACACACACACATGTTGCATTCTGCTAAAAGCTAATAGTTACATAGTTTTATTGCTTCAGTAGATGTAAGACAGGTTTCTAAATACCAACAGACAGAACACTACATTTTAAACCACCATTTTTACTACCATCCTATTTGCCAAATTGCATTTGGAAATAAAAATAAAACTCTAAGCCAGCAGCTTGTTTATGTTTTCTTTTCTTTTTGTAAGGCAAGAGGACACTGTAGCATCAAGAGCTATGTATTGTAAGAGGTTTTTATAACTTTCCCATATTTATTGGTTTTATAAAGTTGGTCTCCTACAGCATGTACAGAATTTACAGATGGCAATTTTTAATGGTGAAACAGGTTGGTTGCTTTACCTCCCATGCCAAGGCAAGCTAAGACATACATTATTAATCTGTTAAATAATATTTTGGTGTTATTCCCTAACATGACTACAAGAGCTTTCCCAACTGATATATTCATAAGATTAATCATAAACATATCTTGACCAAGTCTGCTTATTGTAAAAAATTATACTTATTTCCTTAACTTTTTAACTGGTTAGGTTAGTTTAACTTAGAGGTCTTTTCCAACTATATTTGCCTTGTTTCAATGGGTTATTTTCTTTAGTTTAATCTTTCACTGTTATTAGTGGCTTTAAACAGGGATGGCAAGAATTAAACTAAGTAGCACCAGATTAAAACAGACCATTCAAGACCCCATTTTGTTTCATGATTTGTTTTTTTAGCATATTTTTTGTTGCATACTACAATCATGTTGTGAATTTAGTTGTTTTCAGTATTAGGCTTATTCTTTCCTTTTTGTTGATTACTATACTTTTACTACTACTGCTATCCATTTATAGTCAATGGACACGTCTGACGTGTGTTTGACGTGCAACCTTCAGAATAGTTTGCCACTTGACACAATCACCAGCCATTTCTTCCATCAAGATTGCTTTTCTCATCAAGATTGTCTTCAGATTGCTTTTGATCAATTCCTTCCAGGACTCACTTGTCAGCCTCTGCACCTTGATCAAACCACTTCCACAGAGGAATACCTGTTGAACCACAAGTCAGGTCATATCACATGCCCAAACCATCTTAGCCTATTGCATATAAGGACTTTATCCAAGGGCTTCAGGTGAAGCAACTTCAAGAGTCAAGACGTACTGATTCTGATCCCTCTTTTCACGTGACACATCAGCAAAAGCATGGCTCTTTCATTACACATGAGACATTTGACATCTTCAAGATAAGATGTCCAGCATTCTGAGCCATAGGCCATTGTACTCCAAACATAAGTGCTGTAGAGCTTACCACATACAGGTGACGAATTGGCTTTACTTGTCAGCATTGGCATTAGTTCTCTAAATTTACCCCAGGCACATCACACTCGAATGACTAGCCAGGTCACAACCTCTATCAGGACAGATGCCATCACCAAGATAAACAAACCTGTCCACCTCCTCCAGCATATCACCAACCATTTCTGCCGCCTTACACAGCCTCATGTCAACTGGGCATGCACAGCCCTGTGAATCCTTTGAAATCAAGGGTGGCAAAGGCTTGCCAATCAAAATTTGCTGACCTCCGTCACATTTTAGGTCTGCAATCCCGTTCTGACAGGTCTTCGGAGGTCGGCAGTCAGTAATTTGTTCTATGTAGTTTTTCGTTTTCACTATCTGAAGGAAAAAATTTACACAAGGTCCACAGTCCAGTACAAGAAACATTTTGTTGAACATAGCATCAAAGTTGGTATTAGAATGCAGACGACCAGTGGTGTAGCTAGCTGTAAAAAATTGGTCGTGCTATGAGCCTGTGACGTAGAAAGCTGGGGTGTGTGGGACTTGCCCCCGGAAAATTTTGGGGGGCTATGCCCTTCAGAACGTCGGAAAATGCTCCATTTTGGAAGACCATCCTAAAATGCGGACTATTTGATGAGGAAATTGTGATAAGCACAAGGCGTAATTTACTATAACTCCTCTATGGAATCTGGAAGGTTCCTAGATTTTTGGAAACTGGCAGGGAAACCATAATCCAATGTGCTGTATAGTAGTTATTTAAGGTACCGCTAGGGAAGAGATATCTGGCCATCACGATGTTTGGAGTTTTCTAATGGTATTAAAGAATAAGAAACGATGTGTCAAACTCTTAGTATGCTCGTAATCATTGGCAAAATCAAGTGAAAGAATATTTGTTGTCTAGGCAAGTTAGTCCCCACTGACACAATTGGGAGGTGTGACTTGCGTGGCACCAAACGACGAAATGAATGCCAGCCATTTCCTTGTTGATAAGCTTTCTGAATAAAAAACATGTATGCTTATCCTGATGACGTAACCTTGTTTGTTTTCTGTGTTCATGTCAAACATCCATTGTTTTCCTGTTTTGATTGGCTTTGTGCTCAAGAAAAGCACAACGGATGCCATCTTTGCTCACAGCAGAGAAGTATCGGAAAGTCAACAAGAGCTTCATTGTGTATTCATCGACCTCGAAAAGGCATATGACAAGTTACCGAGAGAGGAAATCTGATATTGCATGAGAAAGAAAGTAGTCTGAAAGGAGTCGGAAAAGTATGTGCGCTGTGTTCAACAAATCTACAGGGAGTGCAGGACGGAGGTCAGATGTGCTGCAGAAAGGACAGAACCGTTTAGTGTAAAGGTAGGATTGCATCAGGGGGTCAGCCCTGCGTCCATTACTCTTTGCTGTAGTGATAAACGTGTTGACAGATGATGTAAGGAAGGAGGAGCCATGGAATATGATGTTTGCAGATGATATCGTGCTCATGAATACAGGGAAAGGACAGGCCGAAGAAGAGCTGGAAGGATGGCAGAATGCATTTGAGAAACGTTGACTGAAAGTGAGCCGATTAAAGACTGAATACCTCTGCATAAACAAGAAAAGAGACTTACCACCAATCAAAATAGGTCATGATGACCTTCCAGAAGCAGAGAATTTTAAGTACCATTGAGCAAAGTGATGATTGTACAAAAGAAGTGAAGAAAAGGATCCATGCAGGGTTGAGCAACTGGCAGAGCACGACTAAAATTTTGTGTGAGAAGAGAGTACCGGTCAAAGTCAAAGGAAATTTATACAAAACAGTAGTAAGGCCTCCCATGCTGTACGGACTGAAGACAGCTCCTCTAGCCAAGAGTCTTAAAAAGAATATCCAAACAGAAAAATGCGTATGCTGAGTTGGTCGAGTCACAAGAAAGGATGTGATCAGAAATGAAAGGATCAGAGGTACCATCGGGGTATGTGACATCGCAGGAAAGTTGAGAGAGACACGGCCAAGGTGGTATGGACATGTGCAAAGGAGGGAAGAGGATCACATTGCGAAACGGGTGTTGGCCATGGAGTTACCTGGCAGGAGAAAGCAGGGAAGGCCAAGGAGAAGATGGAGAGACTGTGTGGGAGATGACATGAGGGAACGTGGGTTGACCGGGCAAGATACGCATGACTGACGTAAGTCAATTCGCTGTGGCGACCCCTGAAAAGGGAAACACTGAAAGAAGAAGAAGAAGAAGATTGACAGACAGACAGAGAGACAGACAGACAGATGGATGGATGTTGAAAAGATTATTTTGGTTTGTTTTTAAGTTGACCAATCTGTGGCGTTTGAAATGTAGGTGATGTTTGTAGGTTGACGGTTGAAGTGGGGATAATGATAATCTGCATGGAGCAAGTGGAATGCACTTGAATTTGTAATGATATTTATTTCTTGTCTGTATTTAATGGGTTTGTTATGGATATTTCTTGACGGTTTTGAGGTCGACAAAATTAACGAATTTTTGTTTGAGGTCGGCATGTTGACGAGCAGCTGAGAAGAGTCGGCACGTTCTTGTCGACGCTGAGGTAAGTGGGGCCAGCGTTAAGGTCGGCATTGCCGAATGCCTACCTGAATTCAGAGGACTGCATGCTACACCAACACATCTTTTACATTTGAAAGAAGGTATCTTTATCATTCTACCCTTAATTCCGGAACACCTCATGTGAATCCACAGATTACAGCCTCTGCAAAGAATGGAATTCTAGCCAACACCTTTGGGACAAATCCCACATGGGTGTAGGTGTAGATGTACTAAATATAATTGTATTGACTGTTGACATGTTACAATGCTTTTGGGTGGACTTAAGTGGTCAAAATTAAAAGAAAAAGGAGAGCTGGAGTAAGAATGCCTTCTTGGATTTTTTTTTGTTTCAAGAAAAAAATGTTGCATTTTTCCCCATGTTGCCTGTTTTATCTCTTTGGGGAAAGATTAGCAGGTCTCATTTTGTGCCTACCGCTTGAACAATGGAAGGATAACCCAGCCACAGAGAGCAAGCCAACTCAACTTTGTGCCAGTCCCAAGCCCCGATAAATGAGGAGGGTTATCCATCAGGAAAGGCGTCNTGCCTTCCTGATTGTCGCATCGCGTGTAGGTGTAGATGTACTAAATATAATTGTATTGACTGTTGACATGTTACAATGCTTTTGGGTGGACTTAAGTGGTCAAAATTAAAAGAAAAAGGAGAGCTGGAGTAAGAATGCCTTCTTGGATTTTTTTTTTGTTTCAAGAAAAAAATGTTGCATTTTTCCCCATGTTGCCTGTTTTATCTCTTTGGGGAAAGATTAGCAGGTCTCATTTTGTGCCTACCGCTTGAACAATGGAAGGATAACCCAGCCACAGAGAGCAAGCCAACTCAACTTTGTGCCAGTCCCAAGCCCCGATAAATGAGGAGGGTTATCCATCAGGAAAGGCGTCCGAGGTGTAAAACTTTGCACCCCAAAGAAATGGATAGAAGTTCCAGAATGAAATGTATAAGAAGTCCAGTCATTCCTTGACTTTACTATGTGTTTTTATGGGTTGTATGTGGTAACGGTTTTCTGTCTTGGGAGTAGTGTAATTTTTCAAAGATTCAGTATTCCTAATTACTTTCCCCAACAAATCAGAGTCTTACTCTGTAATTGACACTTACTTTCTTTGTTGTTTTGTAGAGGTGCAGGGCCAGGTTGCAACACAAAAGAGATTTCCGATCGACTGGGAGACCTGAAGCAAGAATTAGAAAGCTTAGAAGCAGTTGAAAAAAGGCTGGATGAACAGCAGCTATGGGTTCAACAGAGTTTAAGAAATGTATCGGAAGATCCAGAAAATGACAATTTCGCGTTTGTTAAACACAGTGATATTTGCTCAAGCTTTCGTGGTGACACACTGTTAGCAATTCAAGCACCATCGGGAACACAACTCGAAGTTCCAATTCCAGACGAGGTAATTTTTGCAACATGCAACATTTTGTTCGTTTGGGTTTTCTTGTTTTGTTTTTATTTTTTAAATCTTGCAGGTGTGTAAGGCTTCAGTTATAATACATTATAATCTTCTTGATTGCTTTTATGCTGAAGTATGTAGCTCAGTTTTTATCAGTACTATTTTCTTCTGCTATATTTTTGCTATATATTCTGGTGTTCAAACATAGTGTTTATGGTAAACTCAATTTTTAAACAAAGACAAAATAAATTTGGGGACATCATTTTTAGGTCATGTATTGCAAGGGCGCCAATTTAGAACCGTTTGAACCTTGTTACACGAAAGCTTTTGAGACGGTTGTCATCAGAACAATTTTTCTGTTATTTTTAGCTTAATAGCTGGTATAAAGGTTTTGCATGCTTTGTGGCATGCTTTAAGAAGAAGGAAAGAGATTTTGCACACATTAGGATCTCTTTTAAGAACCAACAGAGGAAAAGTTTCTGTAATTCTCGATTCTTTTTTAAGGAACACTATTAAAAGCATAATCAGTTAAGTTTTAAAGGCAACAAGTAAAATGGCTTCGCAATGGATGTGCACAGTTGTTTTAATACTGAGTTTAAATTTTTTTCAATCCAGTTTTCTGCTTTCTTACATGTTTGTCTTTGTAGTTAATAGGAAAACAGGCTTAATTTTACAGTGTAAGAGCTGCTTTTTATGTAGTCCACATACTTTCTTGAAAAAGTGATCGACAACACAAATAGAATAATTGAAAATTGTTTTCTAATAGCATTTTAAGCTGGGTAGGACATTTAAGAAATGAGGGTTTAACATTGGTATCTTTAATTCACGTATCCCTGACTTAACAGAAGTTCAACAGAATTCTCCAAAGTCTGTTATTTCATACTCGTTTTTTCCCACAATGAAGTTCCCGATCTGCCTCACTTGAAATTCCGACTAAGCGTAGTGTTTTCCGAAACACCCTCTCCTCGTGCACCCGACGTACAAAAGTATGTTGAAATTGTGTAATGTAGAAAGGAAGTTACTGATGAAATTCCTAAATTTGACAACGATGGCTTGATTTTGATGTGCACTATAGTGTAGGATAATTAAGCATAAAGATTTTTATCATTGTAGTGAATGACACTGAGCATTTAACCGATAAAACCTTCTTAAATTTTCTGTACTTTAATAGGAATAACTAGCAGAGTACCCGGCTTCGCCTGGCTATTCCCTTGTATTTGTTTTTGTACCGACTTTTGGATAACTTTTTTGCTGTTTTTTTTTCAGTCCACTCATTGTGTTCATTAGGCATCCCTGTAGCCTCTTATCAAATTTTGTCAAAATCGGGGTTTTGTAATGTTAAAACAGCCCACCTTCCAGCTTTATAAAGTCACTTTTTTTAGGTTAAGTTATAGTCTCCCGCAAAGTTTCGCTGCAATTGGAGGTCCGTAGGGCTGGAAAAGCTCTACTACCTGTTTGATGAAGTCACTTCCTTTGTCCCCACTTTCTCCCCTGCATTCTTAGTGCTCAAAACCGCCATACTTCCTGTTTAGCGGGTCACTTCCGGTTCTGTTTTAGACCTTTTAATGTCTATGAGGCTGAGCCATAGCCTTCTGCAAAGTTTTGCTGCAATCGGAGGTCTCTAGGGCCTGAAACGGCTCTTTAGTCTTCTTATCGTGTTTGTGAAGCAGCCCTGTGACCTCCCACCAAGTTTCGCTGCAGTCGGAGCTTCCTAATGTCCAAAACTGCCTTACTTCATGTTTAGCGGGTCATTGCTGGTTAGGTGAGTTCCCTTGCTGTTCTGTTTTAGTCCTTCCGATGTCTGTTAGGCTGAGCTATAGCCTTCCGCAAAGTTTCGCAGCAATCGAAGTTTTCTAGGGCCGGAAACAGCTCTACTTCTTGTCCAGAAAGGCCACTTCCTGTTTCATTACGTCACTTGCTGTGCCCGTATTTTTTTCCCTGCGTTCCCATGGAGGTTTTTTCGAAGTTTGGTGTCGATCGGACAAATACTGTTCCTCTTAAAGTCAACTGAGTTTATTCAAAATGTATATTTCACCCTATAACGTCATTTCCGGTTTAGTGACGTCACTTTCGATAGGTTTAAGTCACTTGCCGGATGCTCCTCTATGTTCATGCTGGACCACCCGTACGCTAACCCTGAACACACACACAGACAGACAGACAGACAGCGCTTTATATATATAAGATTATTGTTATATTACTGTTATAATTACGTATTTTTATACTAGATTCAACCAAACTTTGTAACTTAGTTAAAACTACGATGTATAATCTATACAAAGGAACAGAAATAACTGGTTTTTTCGAATACTTCGTAACATTAATGTGTTTTGTTAATCATCCATTGTTTTGACATGTTTTGTTATTTTGAGTCAGTTTGAAAACGGCTTTTCTTTCATGCCTAATAGAATAGACACGGTCTGTTTCTTTAAATTTTGTTTATTGATTTATAGGGAGAACTTCGAAAATATCAGATTCGTTTAAAAAGTCAGGATGGACCTATATGTGTACTTTTAGTGAATCGGGATACACGAACAGAGCATCCTGTTGTTGTTCCGGTACCTCCACCGTCAATGACATCATCTCAAGAAAATATTGGAAGTGACAAAACTGGAAAATCAGGGCTAACAGAATCACATTCGGTTGATGTTGAAGCAATTGAAGAAGATGCTGCTTCACACAAAGGTATTGTTATTTTCCACATGAGAAACGGTATTTCTAAATATAAGGCTTGCTCACATCTACACACCATAATTGCCCATTGTATTAATAGAAATTAAGATATGAACACAAAGCTGTCATTTGGAGTTACAGTAAGAAAGCAATTGTGAAATTGGTAAAATTTACACAGTATTTAGCGAGGTTTTTATAATACAGGTGAAGAACTTCTTTTATTAAATAATAATAATAAATATTGTTGACAAAGAAAAAAAAACATGTCAGGTTGTCGATTTAGCAATACTTGGAGATCACAGGGTTGAAATGAAAGAAAGAGAAAAATGAGAGAAATATCAAGGTTTGGCAAGAGAACTAAAAGTTATATGGAATAAGAAAGTAGCTGTTATTCCAATAGTTATTGGGGCTTTGGAAACAGTTCCAAAGTCATTGAAAAATAGATTAAACCAAATCGGAATCCGAACGAAGATTGAAAAAAAACCATGCAGAGCACCGCGTTGTTGACCACAGCCAGGATCATAAGGAAAGTCCACCAAAAACTATTTTGGTGTAAAATGAACTCAAGTAATAGTAGTAATAATAACAATAATAATAATAATAATAATAATAGTAATAATAATAAAAATAGTAATAATACTTAAAGAAGTTTCTAATCATACCTGTTGTCATAGGTGCTCTAGGTGCAGTAGGAAAGAAGTTTGACGACTATATACAGAAATTAGGTCTTAAAATCAGGATAGAGGTAATGCAAAAAACGGCTTTGTTAGGAACGGCAAGAATTTTGAGGAAAGTGTTGTCTTTATAGACCTGGAAAGAGGACTTTTGGGACCTTTGGTGACTTGCTGTCACCTGCTTCCATAAGTATAATGAAGACCAGAATAATATAATCTTATTCTGAGATAAAAATATGTTAGACATAGTAATAATAATAGTTTGACTTGGGTATGACAATAAACTGCATCCGGTTGTGGAGTTTCGACGTGGGCCAATGAGGTTACCCTTTGCCACAACTACGTCCAGGCCACCCTCGGGCAAGGTGTAGCACCTGTTAGCTCACTCCGAAACCTTGAAATACCGGGTTGACGTCCGGCGGAGTTAAGTTTGTTTCATGGGCGGGGAAGGGGGGCTCTTTAGCCTTGGTTGGCAACCTCCTTATAAACCTCCCCCGTGGTCTAGAAATACCGGGGAAACGCCCGGCGGTGACTAACCATGTTTCACGGGCAGGCGAAGCGCTCTTGAGCCTTGGTTGACAATCGTCCAGAGGTGGTGTCGCGATAAAAATACCGTTGGTTGTGTAACCTAAATATCACTAAACTTCTTTTGAATGAAATATCGAAAGTATTAAGAATAACGGCGTGAATGGGACTGGAACTCAAGGTGAAGGGCCCACGCCCGGCAGGTGTTTCTCGGCACAGCAGCGAGAACCCTGTCGTCATCCTGCTACTGCTATAAAGAAATTGAGTAAAGAAATCAACAGTCATTATGGAGTGCTTCTATAGAAGTAATCCATTTGGTGAGAACGGTAAACCTATTAGAGGATACAGACAACGCATGTTTAGAGAATGGAGGGAAAGAGGAGTGTTTGAAACAGCGGAGCAGCGAGTATGTGGCCAAGCAAGGACAATTAGGAAAAATGGATGGTTGTCAGAACTTAAGTTGGATGAAATAAAAGAAAGATGGATGTTGAAGTTTTAGGAAATGAAGGAGAGTTACAGTTAGAAAAAGAAGAAACCGATAGTGTAGTGGATGATCCAATTGAGGAGGCAAGAGATGGGGTGGAGCCAAGGCAAGATGTGGTTGAAAATGATTTAGACACGGAGGAGAGCTTGACAGATGCAAGTGATGAAACAAAAGGTACTTTTGAAAGGCAAAAAGCGATACTAGTAGAAGGAAGGAAAAGTGATGGAATCATGTTCAAAAAGTTAGATAGAAAAGCTCTCAAAATTCAGGTTGAGAAAGTAAATGAGGCAATGAAGTACATGAAGTGCAGGAACATCACAGAAACGAACAATCTGATCATAGCTGGAAGTGTATGGATCGCAGAGAAATTTGGGTTGAAAACAGGTGTTCGACAGAAACGAAATGAACCAAGGTGGAAACGGAGAATAGAGGGTGACATAAGGAAATTGAGACAGGATGTTAATTTACTGGAAAGAGATCAGAAAGGACAGTTAGGTGTGAAGAAGGCAAAGAAAATCAAACAACTAAATGAAAAGNGGAGGCAAGAGATGGGGTGGGGCCAAGGCAAGATGTGGTTGAAAATGATTTAGACACGGAGGAGAGCTTGACAGATGCAAGTGATGAAACAAAAGGTACTTTTGAAAGGCAAAAAGCGATACTAGTAGAAGGAAGGAAAAGTGATGGAATCATGTTCAAAAAGTTAGATAGAAAAGCTCTCAAAATTCAGGTTGAGAAAGTAAATGAGGCAATGAAGTACATGAAGTGCAGGAACATCACAGAAACGAACAATCTGATCATAGCTGGAAGTGTATGTATCGCAGAGAAATTTGGGTTGAAAACAGGTTCTCGACTAAAACGAAATGAACCAAGGTAGAAACAGAGAATAGAGGGTGACATAAGGAAATTGAGAGGGGATGTTAACTTGCTGGAAAGAGATCTGAAAGGGCAATTAGGTGTGAAGAAGACATAGAAAATCAAACAACTAAATGAGAAGTACAGGGTGACCAAAAAGGGAATAAAAACTATCATAGAAGAATTAAAACGGAGAATGGTGGCAAAAAGTGGAAAACTGAAGAGATACAAAGACAGAATTGAACAGTTTAGGCAAAATAGGATTTTTGGGTCCGATCAGAAGAAGTTCTACGACGTACTTAACAAATGTTCCAATTTTTCAAAGGCGGTACCAAATGCGGAAGAGTGTACAAAATTCTGGGGTGACATTTGGAGTGTGGAGAAGGAGCACAATAATGCTTTATAGCTAAATAGAGTTGAAAATAAACACTGAGAAAGTTTAAAGGCAGAATAGGAAACTTCCGAATTGGAAAGCACCATAACCAGATAGAGTGCAGGGATATTGGCTAAAACACTTTGCCGCTCTTCATGAAAGAATCGCATCCCAACTTGATGATATGTTAACAGAAGAGGAGGTTCTTCAATGGACAGCACATGGTCGAACAGTGTTTTGTCAAAAAGATCCACAGAAAGGCACAGCGGTTGATAATTATCGACCCATTACCTGCCTTCCACGAATGTGGAAACTTTTGACGGGTATTGTAGCAGATGAAATCTACCAGTATGTAGAACAAAGCAATATATCACCAGATGGACAGAAAGGATGAAGGCGAAGAATTAGGGGCANAGCACCATAACCAGATAGAGTGCAGGGATATTGGCTAAAACACTTTGCCGCTCTTCATGAAAGAATCGCATCCCAACTTGATGATATGTTAACAGAAGAGGAGGTTCTTCAATGGACAGCACATGGTCGAACAGTGTTTTGTCAAAAAGATCCACAGAAAGGCACAGCGGTTGATAATTATCGACCCATTACCTGCCTTCCACGAATGTGGAAACTTTTGACGGGTATTGTAGCAGATGAAATCTACCAGTATGTAGAACAAAGCAATATATCACCAGATGGACAGAAAGGATGAAGGCGAAGAATTAGGGGCACCAAAGATCAAATTCTCATAGACAGAGCCGTACTCAGAAATTACAAGAAAAGGCGAACAAATCTGTCCTTGTCTTGGATAGATTACCGAAAAGCCTATGATCTTGTCCCGCATAGTTGGACAAGCGAATGTTTGGAGATGTTTGGTATAGCTGAGAATGTAAGGAACTTCCTTGGAAGAAGCATGAAACAGTGGAAGGTATTACTGACATCCTACGGGGAAGGTCTTGGAGAGGTTTTTGTGAAGAGGGGGATTCTCCAGGGAAATAGTCACCACTATTATTTGTCCTTAGAATGATACCATTGTCACTGATATTGCGGAAAGTTAATGAGGCTTGTGAATGGGGAAAGAAGGAATACAAGGTCAGTCATTTATTGTTTATGGACGACCTGAAGCTGTACGCCAAAACTGAAGATCAGACGGGTATGCTTGTTAGAACCGTTCACATGTTCAGCAACGACATTGGTATGGAATTTGGGATGAAAAAGTGTGGCATTTTGACATTGAAACGAAGAAAGATTGTTAGATGTGAAGGAATTAACTTAGCTGAAAGACAATGAAAGAGGTTGATGAGGAAGGTTACACTTGTCTAGGTATTGTGGATAAAAGGAAGTAGAAAAGAGATTTGAAAAGAGAAATAAAAAGACTGTGGAAACTGAAGAAAGTAGAAGCTGACCCTGTTGCTATTGGAGCTCTGGGATCTGTGACCAAAGGATTTGAGAAGTGGGTTGAAAAGCCCGGGATTCACTGCAGCTTAGGAGTAGTTCAAAAGACTACGTTGTTGGGAACAGCCAGGATTTTGCGAAAAGTTCTGGAGTTTTGAAAAATAAAATGCTGGTAGCCCATGGTCATTTGTTATGACCCGCCTATCAGCATAGAACTCGGCAAAAAGAACAGCCAGACACAGTGTGGGAAAAGATAATAATAATAAACCGCAGACTTGCCAGTTAGTTGCGTGACCTTAAACCAGTTATGCATGTCCCGAAAGGGCTGACACATCACGCATTTCTGTTTAATGGGGTGGGATTCGGATTGGTTTGCTGGGGCTTCTACCCCTGAGTCCTTTGTGGACTCATATTGCCCCGCCATTCGCTAATAATAATAATAATAATAATAATAATAATAAATAAAAACAAAAGAACTTTTCAGACAAACATGTCTGAGATTTACATTAAAAATAATAATAATAATAAAATTATATTCTGCGTTAATCGTCACCTTTACGACTGTTGATTTTGAAAAAGTGAGGGCAAATCGCTTAGAAATGTAAGTTAGACTACGTACATGGCAAGCACTGTTGATTTTGATATTCGTATAATAGTCGTGTAATGTTTATGACGTTGTCCGCTGTACAGTCGAATTTTCACATGTTTTTTCCCTGTGTCAAACAAAGCGAGGTAGTTACCATTAGATCAATGATTGTAAGAATGAGACCATAATGCAATACACGTTTTATTAAAGACCTAAACATTTGAATTTTATCTTTATTGTTTTTGGTCAGTAAAAATTACTACCAGTATAGAGTGCATATCAATTTGTGTCTTCTTGCTAAAAAAATACCTTAAGCAGGCTTTGATATACTTAAGATACAGATAGTGATGCTTTGCATTCTGTTTTATTTGAAGTTTCTGAAGTATTCAATTGAGCTCCTTTTTTACCTTGTTAGGACTTGTTCCCACCGAAACATTAACGGAAATTATCGACGGCAGTGACTCCAAGCCCATTTCAGGTAAAATTATTTTCTCTTTCCCACGGTTTTACGAATCCATCACAACACATAGAATAACATGCTAAATTCATGGTGATTTAATATGAACTATTGGCTTTCATTATTATAGTTGACCAACTTCAGTTAATTTGAAGATGAAGAGTACTTCCACATCTTTGATAACTATTGTTTTTTTCCCATTACCACAAAATAGTTGGTACGTTATGAAATTTCTAGAAAATCTTACATTTTTGAAATCAGGCTCTTATATGCAGAAGCTAGTAGCATGTTACCCTCAGCCCCTGTCAGTCGTCAGTTGTCGACCCATTGTCATGTTAGTATTGGTTTTGACAATTTACAAATGTACCTATCTCTGCTTGATTATAGTGGGAATACAAATTTGAATACAGAGTGAACAGTTTTAAGCGGTTTGTTTTTTGTGTGATGATGTTAAAGAGATCAGTGGTGGTGATAGTTATGGTGATTATGGACAGTGGTGGTCATTTTCATTCTGTGCTGCACCAGTGTAATTGGCTACAGATTGTCAAAATATTTTCCCATAACCGATTTTTGTCTATTAAAAGTAGAAGACTAGATCCAAGTTGTTGTTTAGCTCTTTGTTATAAGTATTTAACATTATTTAAAAATGTAATTTATTTTAAGGTTTCCATATTTATTCTCCCGGCTTATTTCTGGAAATGGTAATAATTGTGTATGGCTGTTATCTATGCCAGCATGTCGTTAACATTGTTATTGTATTGAGGATAAAATCTAAACAAAAGCAAAATATGGACACAATGGCTGTATTACTTTGTATGATACAATTGTTCTCGCTTTATCACGTGTCATGTAGGTAAATGATGTAGCTGTTAAAGCCATTTTCCAGCTTTCTTTGGCTGTGTTTGTTAGACTATAAATTATGGCCTTATTAGGTTCTTATTAAGACTGACTCGATGATCACAAAATTTCTCATCCTACCGTTGCTAAAGTTGTTTCCCCTTCCTTATCAAACAACGTCAACACCAGGCTTTCTTGTATTAGAGAAAAACCTGTGACAGTTACCACATAAGACATTCGTCTGAGTTGAAATTCTCGTCCGTGTTGTTTTTGACTATTCAAATTTTACGCTGTATTGTTTCCTATTTATACAAATTGACTAATTTACTTATACTTTAACTTTGAAAGGTTTGGATGCCCCAATGGACGACTTTTATCATTCAGATTGTAAGTTGCTTTTGTTGCAAGGTTTATTTATTGTTATTGTCAATATTTACTCATTTTATGAAGAGAAACCCAAACGTGTTATTGCATTTTTCCTGTTGAGCCTTATTGAGTTTGGTTTATTTTACTGTCGCGTCACAGCCTTTGTTTTATTGGAACCTTTTGGGAGAAGTAAGTACGCTCGAATAATCCAGCATCCGGTCCTAAAAATAAAAATGGCAAAAAGAAAAACGGCCCAGGAAGTTAATTCACTCCTTGCATAATTATAATGCATATAATGCATAAGCAGTCAACAAGCATTCGAAAACAATGCAGAAATAAGCTTTGTCATAATGGCACATATTTTGGCAGTAAAAATGGATCAGTTTTTTTGAATAGATTTTAATAGACTTTATCTGCAATCACCCAGAGTTGCTGCCTGGGAACTAGACTGCTAACTTTGGACACTGAGGATAAAATTCTACACCGTAATATTCGGTAATGAAACTGAATATTAAGAAGAGCCCCGGCGTTGTGTTTATTGCAGTTGTACTGTAACCAAGAGGTTCCGAGTTCGATTCCCCAACTGGGGAGAGCTTTAAAAGCTGTTTTAAAAAAGCCATTGGTTGACGATAGGAAGGGTATCCGGTCATGACATGTCTCAATGGTCCCATGACGTCCATCGGAAGGCCACAGTCTGACCCGAGAAAATGGTGGAGAACATTAAGCCAAAATATATACTGAATACCAAGAAAGTGTCGATCAGTACACCTACCTCCAATATTTCTAGTACACGAACTTATGGCGTGTTTTGGTTATTGTCATTGTTAGTGATCATACACCTGGCTGAATTAACATGGTATTTAGATTTGAGTTCTCACAAACTCCTTAATCCATTAATTGTTTCCAGGAATAATGGTTGATGGCAGCACCGTGGAGCTCATTTTCCTTCAAACCTTTGATATCATTTTTCATTCATTCTGCTCTAGTTTCTTCATAGAGAAGATGCGTAAGCTAGTTTTTGACAAATTGTCAAAAATTGTCACCAAGGCAAATTAGTTTGCAAGTTTACTTCGGAATATCGCCAAGGAAACATCTGGCCACCAATGCTGCACGAAGAAGTGGAAGTGTTGTTATAGAAGTAACAACAGTCCACAGGTGCAGGCCAGAAACTGTGTTACAAATCATAAGTTCAAAAAGTTATCAGAAGTCGACTGTGTCATCAATTGACCAAATGGTAGCGCCAAGGACTAACGTATCACTGATCACTCAGCAGTTTATTTCACTATTAAATAGTGTGATTTTTGCAGCCCGGTTGAACCAGTATTGCTGCAACAGTGCAGAATATTGTGTTGCAGAATCTGAATTTTTCTAAACTCATGAAGTCATGTAGAATTTACACAGTAGAGATTACAACGTATACTTTATAGAGAATTTTCTTCAGTCAAAAAAAGAGTTTGCACAACATACTTGACTTATACGAGGAAAATGATTTATTTCACCAAATGAATTATTTGATCTCGAAATCCAGGGGTACGTTTAGCACAGTAGCCATTCAACTGGTAATGAAGGTGTTATTTTAGCCCAAACAGAATACCATGCCTTCGACTTAAATGTTTAGAAATAAGTAAGCTAAGAATATATTTGTTTAGGTCGATTTTGAAAATAGCAAAGAAATTCACAGTTGGTATAACCTGTCGCTCCAGGACTCATTAAACTATTCAAACGGATCTTCTAATCAGTTTTTTGAAAAACACTACAGACGTTCTTTTAAAAAAAGAAACGGAAATCATTGCCCAGGGATACATTAAGTGAAATATCCCATATTGAAGAAAATTATCAATCAAAAGTTAAAGGGAATTTGCACAGGGCTCAGTTACACTGAATTAATTACCAAAACAACGAGAGCAACAGGAATACCTTATCTTTTAATTGACTTTACGTAGTCTAGCTTCCTTAAAATCATCTGCAAACCTGATGTACTGTTATCAGGTCATAGTAATCATAAGATAATTACTTTATTGAAAAGAATATTCTTGTCAGATATGTTCTTGAGACCACAACTACACGATATGACAAATATGAGGGTCCTAAAGCTGTTATATCCGGATTAAGATCAGTTAACTGGTAACCAGTAATAATCACTATGACAAATGTCGTTGCTTTAGCCTTTGAAAAGTACATTGCCTTTGATTGCATTGATAAGCATGCCACAAACATTACAAAGCTTTTAAAACACTGGACGTGGTTTGCATAAACAGTTAAGGACGAATTATTACGACAATTCATTATGAAAAGTATGGAAAACTAAATTTGGTCCTTGAAAGAAGTAAAAGCGAGCAACGCATCCATCCAGGAGATGCGAAGTCACTATAAGAAGCTTTTAAAAGAATATCAAAACCATAAGCTTTCATGAATTTGTGAACAAAACCTTCACCACCAGACGGAAAAAGGAAATTTCAATCGGATAATTTACGGTCGATAGAAACCTGGCTCTCTTGAAACGGAACATTACAATAGGCTTTTCTCATGTTTTCAAACGAAGGTCCACCTTAAGAACAGCTGGAAATCCCATTCGCCTGGGGCAAGGATTGCCAGTGAAACCAGAAGAAAGGTAGTTTCGTAGCCATAAATGTTGATGAATTTTAAAATTTTGCCCGAAAGGCCATTAATGCCGAAGAGAAATAAGTTGGACTAAGAAGCCTTGAGGAACACAGGTATTGATAGAACTTAGTCACAAACAGCTGTCCGAAATGCCAAAGAACTCTACACCTTCTAGGCCAAATCAGCTTGAGTTACCCTACCAAAAGCTTTGGATATATAAAGAGCTACAGCATAACCCTCTTCTCATTTATCCAGTATTCGGTAGATGTGAGTAGTGAAAACACTCAAAGATCAACAGAGGGCAGGCAGCTACGAAAAACATTTTTTGACTAGTTATTTAGGAAACATGTTTTATTGTAACATTACTTTTAGTCAATTTATGTGACCATTATTTGCTTTTTTTTCTTGCTTGCACTAGCCACTTTTGTTCGTAACAGGCCTTGTAATTATTTGTTCTAATACAAGTATTCCCATTGAGCTTTAATTTGAAAATTAATAAATACCTGTTGAAATATAAAAATTTACGCACAAGAATTTTTTTCAAAGCAAGACGTTATTTGCTCATCTTACATAACTTTCTCTTTAAACAGATTACACTGGCATAGATTTTTATTGCTATTAATTTTAATCCCTCTTGACTGGATTTTCATCTGATTGACGTCACCTTTTGTTGTTGTTGTTTTTTCAGTGTTCGCACCCTTACTACGGCTTTCGCCGCCGCCAGGAGAACAAGATTATTATTTCAATCTTGAGGACACGGAAGGTGTTTACGATTTATTTGATGTTCCGAACTTTGATAATCTTGCTGGAAATCCAATTTCGACATAAGGTTTTTGCTTAAATGAAGCGAGTTTGTATCTTCAAATGTAGGCAATATTTGCGAACTGGAACGAAAGTGTTTTGTATTGTATAGTGCTATGTTAGTTGGTCCACCTTTGTAATTGATGTTAATAGTTAACTTCTTCGATACCCATTCAAAATTGATTGGATTTAAACAGTAGCAATTTGTTGTCGTTTTTTCTCAAGGAAAGCCCGCTCCTCTGGTGATTATCAGTGCCGTCGAACTCGTCATCCGCTCGCTCCCCCTAACTGTCTACTGTTGTCGACTAAAGTTAAATTTTCCAAAACGTATTAGAATTATTTCAAACTTAAAAGTTGTACCTACTTTGCTTTGTGTGAAAGTTAGACTTATTTTAACATGAATATAGCCCATATTTAAAGACAATACGGATAAATGGCCTTTGGAGTAAAAAATTTACAAGTTTGATATTTTTGTGGAAAAATCGAAATTTATTTCATGTGTTTTGTGGTGCTAGTTTCTAGCAGCTACCTACTTAATTACTGACGACTTTGATATGAGTTGACGAAAGTATTTTCTTCGGTTCAAAGAGTTAATGATTTCCTAGCCGTCTGTTAAAATGGTTGAGGTTAAAATATATCAAATTTGAATTTTCCATAAATACAATTACCTTATCAAAAATAAAAATCGAAATTTAAAAAGTCTACGCCATTGTATGCACATCACTTTCTGAGAAAAATCCAACTGATTTGAAAGAGCTCAAAGAAGTGTGAACACAATTAAGCACCAGATAGGGAGGAAGTATTGCAGAAGAGAAAAATAATTGCTTGATCATTGGTCTTAAAAATATCAATGTAAGGCACCAAAATGCGTAAAATGAAGCGAAAACAAAATGAATTTTGAATTACTGATGAAAGAAAGTGGCACAATATCATATATATTGCAATAACAGTTCTTATTTTTCGTGTTTTATCTTATCTTATATATATATATATATATATATATATATATAACAAAATCATTTTGATTTACTCTGACGGTTTATCTGGTACAGAAACCATGCACAGAAAAGAACTTTAACCAATAAAAACATAGTGATCGGCAAATAAGGTTTTAATGCTCTATTAATGCAACAACCAGACAATTTGACTGCAATGTGCGCCAGACATGGCATACGAAAATGGAAATTTCTTTTTAAGTCGGAGTGGGATTGAAATCCACCTAGATTTAGGTGGAACAGATAATAATAGAAACTATTGCATGAAGAAGGCCGACTATTTAGCGTTTGCACTTCATGTTTCACACAAGAAATGGTCCTCAGAAGTGCATTTAAAGATTTAAGAATTGATGAAGATGCCTAGCAACAACGACTTTGCTGTTAAACAGGGAATTTGAAGTGGCAAGGTTTCAAATGGAAGACAGCTAGCAAGGACTGAAAGCATGATAAAAGGCCATGTGAAATTTGAATTTATTTTTCAAGACAAGGTGTCTTGAAAAATAAATTATCTTGTCTCTGAAGATAAAATTCGAATTTTACAGAGCTGAGATCAGAAATACTTTCGCAAAGGGGAAAAATTTCCAGTGCTTACATGGCCTGATCACTGCCGCCGGCACCAATTAAAAATATTTTCTGTTCATAGAAGGCACCCTACAAATAAATTGCATTTTTATTACGTATTTGTAGCACGTATTACTTGATATTTCTACTTTTATTCAAGAGAAAAAGGCGGATTGCTTTACAGTCGCACTGCCTAAACATAATTTGTTGCACTCCCTAGTCTAAACTGCTTATATGTAAAATTCACACGCAAAACAAATGTCGTAAGACTAAAAGTATTAAAATAATTAACAACTACAAAGTAAACCAACTCCAAGAAACAATGAGCCACATCGAAGGAGTGCAGCTAAGGTTTTCCCTTTAACGTAAAAACATTTGAATTTGGAATAAAAATTAAGGTGAAAAATTCATAATACAGTGTATGATTTATAGGAGTCATTGATCTTCTATCAGATTGAAAGAGTTCTAAGAATACTTGCTGCCAAGGGGCTGAATATCCCGTGCCAGATGCCACCTGGAATTTCAAGTTCATGCAGATTTATTGGTTTATTGTTCTAAATTAACCTTCTCATAGGATGGGTGCCGACCAAGGCTAATGGCCTCATCCTGTCCATGAGACAGACTTACCACGCCGGACGCCAAACCGGTACTTCATGGTCTTGCGGAGAGCTAACTGGTACTACACCTTGGCCAAGAGTGACCTTGGGATAGTTGTGGCAAAGGGTAATCTCGTTCACCCACAATCGAAACTCCACAATCGGATTCAGTTTAATGTCAATTCCCAGGACATTTTATTATTATTATTATTATGAATTCAAGGTCTCGAGATTGATCTTTTTTCTCGGTAATTTTATATGTGATCACGTACAACAACAAGTTGTATGGGCAACCACACATTCCTTCTCCTTTGGGTTTAGAAGTCAAGTACAAGTCTTAATATCCGGGCTGTTCCTAACAAAGCTGTTTTCTGTGCGTGTTCAATTTTCATGTAGATCCCTATATCTCTTACAAATTTTTCAAAGTTTTTACTGACAGCACCCAATGCTCCTACCACAATTGGGATCACAGTAACTTGTTTCATCTCCCATAATCTTGCTATTTCATCCTTCAACATTCTGTACTTTTCGATCTTTTCTCTTTCTTTTTCATATACCCTCACATCTCCTTATATTACTACATCAATTATTTTCACTTGCCGTGTGATTTTATCTATCACTAAAATATCAGGTCTTCTTGCTTCGATATGCCTGTCGCNGTTTTCTGTGCGTGTTCAATTTTCATGTAGATCCCTATATCTCTTACAAATTTTTCAAAGTTTTTACTGACAGCACCCAATGCTCCTACCACAATTGGGATCACAGTAACTTGTTTCATCTCCCATAATCTTGCTATTTCATCCTTCAACATTCTGTACTTTTCGATCTTTTCTCTTTCTTTTTCATATACCCTCACATCTCCTTATATTACTACATCAATTATTTTCACTTGCCGTGTGATTTTATCTATCACTAAAATATCAGGTCTTCTTGCTTCGATATGCCTGTCGCGCTGGATGGTAAAATCCCACAAGATCTTGGATTCTTCATTTTCAGTTGCACCTTCAGGCATGTGTTCATACCATTTATCTGCTGTATCGAGGCCAAACTTCCTACTTAGTCTCAAGTGGACATATCTTGCAACATTGTCGTGGCGAGGCTTATATTCTCTTTGAGCCAGCATCTTACATTCACTAACAATATGTGAAACAGTTTCACTTTTCTCATTGCATAAACGGCACAAAGGAGATTCAGTGGTTTTATCTATATGGAATTTAACACTGTTTGTCCTGAGGGCTTGTTCCTGGGCACTGAAAGTAATAGCCGCTGTACAGCCTTTTAAGTCCCCATTTCTAAGCCAACTCCAAGATTTTGTTACATCTTTTCCTTCCATGTCTCTCAGGTACTGTCCATGCATCGCCTTCTCCTTCCATAAGTTAACTGTGTTGTCAGCTCCCGTCTTTTTGTAGTTTTCTGGCTCAATGACAATTGACATCCGTCGCATTCTGATTTCGCACAGCAATAATCATCGGTTCTGTATGGTGTTTTATATACACCAAAGGGCATTTTCCTCAGTTTTGATAGCATTTTTACATCGTATCAGACCGCGACCGCCTTTAGTTCGTGGAACATACAGCCTATCCACGTCACTTTTGGGGTGGAGTTCTTTGTACATTGTCATTCTCTTTCTAGTTTTATGGTCCATTTCATCCCACTCGTTTGTCTTCCACTTCAATATCCCTGTACCGTACCTGAGGAGGGATACAGCCCATGTGTTGATTGCTTTGATCTTGTTTCTTCCAATCAATTTACTTTTCAATATCAGTGTGACCCTTCTAAAGTATTCTTTCTTAAACATCTCAATCATTTCCTTCTGTTTCACTAAGTCGCTTTCTAGTATTCCGAGGTAGTTATACCCTTCTTCATCAATCTCCTTTATCGTTTCCCCTGATGGCAATACAATTCCATTTGTTCTATTATTTTTTCCTCTTTTCAAGATCAAAATACCACATTTCTTAATTCCAAATTCCATTTTGATATCACGGCTAAATATTTCAACTGTAGATATTAACACATTCAATTCTTTCTGATCCTTCCCATAAAGTTTCAAATCATCCATAAATAACAAATGATTCAATTTTTCACCACTTTCGAGGCTGTATCCAGACTTCACTTTCCTCAAAATATGACTTAGAGGAATCAAACATACTACAAATAATAGTGGTGACAAACTGTCTCCTTGGAATATCCCTCT
>RDPX01000017.1:3709568-3763777 GCA_003991215.1 Morbakka virulenta
CACCATGGTTCCTTCTGTTTTAGTTGGTTATATTCCTGTAGGGGTTTAAGTCCAACCTTATAACCAATATAAATTGAACAGGCTTTTATAAGGTTGTTAGTTCCAGTTAAATTATCTGTCCTTATCTTATGAAGAACCACATTAACCTTTCCGACTTTTTCTCTCAGCATTTTTCTATCAACCCGTTTAAACCCAGTCATTTTTTCCTCTAGATTTTCATCAATGACTTTATTAATTCCTTTAAGTGTCAACCACTCATCCTGGTTTAAGTCATCTTCACCAGGCATTACTTCAATAAATTCATTCCCTATTGGTTCTATATATTCAGCAATCACTTCTCCATCATCATTCTCATCCACGCGATCGATATCAACTTTACTACCATCAACTACATGAAATATACGTCTTTTGATGTTCTCTAATTCAAGATCCGACAACCAACCATTCTTTAATATCATTCGAGCCTGGTCACAAATTCTCTGTTCCGTTATCTCAAGACTCTGCCTTTCTTTCCATATGGCATGCATTCTTTTCCTATAGCCTCT
Source organism: Morbakka virulenta (assembly GCA_003991215.1). Lineage (NCBI taxonomy): Eukaryota > Metazoa > Cnidaria > Cubozoa > Carybdeida > Carukiidae > Morbakka > Morbakka virulenta. Next base: position 3,710,114 of record RDPX01000017.1, read on the forward strand.
GACTGGCTTTCCTTCTTCATCTATAGGTCTATTCAAGAAGTAACACTCCATCACAGCTATGTTTAGTTCTCTATTCCATCCCATTCTAGCAGCTGTAGGGTGTCGACCGGGCACTCGCTGCTCACCCAAGGAACACCTGCCGGACGAGGTACCTTCACTCTTCTCAGTTCCGGTCCCATTCACGTCGTTAATATGAAAATTATATCTATTCATTTTACACTCAAAGAGGTTGGTTTGTGTAAGGTTTTCCTTCCCTAGTATTTTTATCGAGACACCATCTCTAGGAGTACTGCCAACCAGAGATAAAGATCTACTCCTGACCATAAGACACAACTACATCCCGACAGACATCAACCTGGTATTTAAAATTGCGGTTGGTTTAATATTCTGAGTTTTCCTTCTCATAGGACGATTGCCAACCATGGCTAACGACCTAGTCCTGGCCAGAAAGAGAAATGGGACAGACTAAACTCCGCCAGTCATCAACCCGGTATTTCAAGGCCTCGGAGTAGGCTAACAGGTGGTACACCTTGCCTAAGGGTGACCTGGAGGTAGTTGTGGCAAAGGGTAACTTCATTCGCCCACGTCGAAACTCCACAACCAGATGCAGTTTATCGTCATACCCAGGAAGTATTATTATTATTATTGATTTTATTATTTTATTTGATAATATTTCAACAGGTGCATTATATTAGTTTGCATAACTGTTTTTCATATAAGTCCTGTGTTTAAAAAAAAATAAGTATAATACAATTAAATAAATATTGTACAAGTTTTGAAATCAGTGGTTAAAAGTTAAGCGAGTGAAAATTCGTCAAGATGTGTCTAGGAAAATAATAAACACTTGGACAGGTGTGACATTTGAAACACTAGGCAATTGGGTGTAAATCTTCTCAGGCACAATTACAAATTCAGAAATAGGTCCACCTTTTTACAGAAAGAACCATAATTAGATTCTGTTGTGATATCTAATGGTAAGTCATTACAAACTACTACACCATTGTTAAAAAAAGACTTTTTAGTACTTTCTAGTTTCACTTTAGGCACTCCCAAAAGTTTATTATTGTTTCTGGTTCTTTTGTAGTGATTTACGAGTTCAAAATAATCTTCAAAGTTTGGAAGAGGTCCGTTAATGCATTTGAATACTGTAAGACAAATTTTTCTTTTAAAAATGTTGTTGATGGATGAAACTTCTTCATTTGTCAGTTTGCGAATACGAGATTCAAGTACCATTATTGAATTTTTTGAGAGGGTTGACGGTAGAAGTTGGTCAACGAACAATATGTAATTATCGGAACAGTAAGGGCTTGGTAGATTCTCAGGGTGGCTATGTCCGTTACAAAAGGTCTTATTCTTTTCAGTAGACGTATACGTGTAGATGCCTTTTTGCAAATTGAATCAAAGTTTTCTTGCATGGCCAGTGAAGGGTCAAGCTGAACACCTAGGTATTTGTAGCCATATGTTATATTTACTGATTCTCCTTGGTATTGAATGTCCATTTTGTATTCTTGTTGATTCAGCCGTTTCTTCGTTCCAAACATCATAACCTCTGTTTTCCCCTTTTTCATGATTATGATAAGTTCATTATCTTGTAACTATTTTGACATAACACACAGTTCTTGTTTTAATACTTTCTCGATGTCTTTCGGGTCCTTGTGATTGTAGCAGAGGACAGTGTCATCTGCGTACATTATCACTTTACAGTATTTTAGTATCGATAGAAGTTCATTGAAATAAAGGAGAAACATTAGAGGGCCGAAAATGGAGTCTTGTGGGACTCCACAGTACATTTAGAGTGGTGTCGATAGTGTACCCCATAGTTGACTCTCATCTTCCTATTGAAAAGGTAGTCAGAAGCCACACCTGTTCATCTCCTGAAATTCCAAATTCTGAAAGCTTATCCAGGATGGTAGAATGGCTGATGGTGTCAAATGCTTTGCTAAAATCGACAAACAAAGCACCTGTAAGGTATCCATGGTCCATGGCCCTGTGTACCTCATCAAGGAACAGCACTGTTGCAAGCTCTGTACTGCGTTTTTTACGAAAACCATACTGTTCCGAGGAAAGTACATTTTTCGATTCAAGATGGTTAATAGGTTGACTGACTATTATTATGATTATTATTATTATTATTATTATTATTATTATTATTATTATTATTATTATTATTACCACAATGATGTCAGGTTTTCTCGCTTCTATTTGCTTATCGACATAGACATTAAAGTCCCACAGAACCTTCACTTCTTCGTTTTCAACAACCTTTTCTGCTCTGTGGTCGTACCACACCTTAGTGTCAGGTAGTCTGTGCAGCTTACAGAGACTCCAATGCACTGCGCCTGCAACTTTGTCATACCTTGCCTTGTATTCAGTATGGGCCAGTTTGCTGCATTTGCTGATGATATGCGAAACAGTCTCATCCTTGTTCTTGCAAATTCTACACAAAGCTGACTCTCTGCTATGCTCGATTTTTGCTTTTCTATAGTTGGTATTCAATGCTTGGTCCTGGACTGCAACAAGTAAGCTTTCTGCCTGTCGTTTCAAACCCCCTCTCTTAAGCCATTGCTAACTTTTCTGAGCCGAAAATTATTTCGTCTGTCTTACATGCTGTCCATGCAAAACCTTGCTATGCCATCCTTTGCGTTTCTCTCTCTGTTTCTCCTTGAATATTTTGCTGTTATCTTCAATCTGTCTCCAAGTGAACTGCTGTGTTGTCGTCATGTCGTGTTCTTGTCATTTACGTATGTTATCAGGCTCTGATATTCGTATCTGACTGTTTCTAGGATGCTCATCAGGCCTTTCCCGCCATCCTCTCTTCGCACATAGAGGCAGTCCACATCCGCCCTTAGGTGCAATGCCCCATAGGCATGCAGTAACTTTATCGTTTCTTTGTCCATGTTCTCCAGTTCCTGCTGGGTTCCAGTCTAAAACTCCTCCTCCATATCTGACTAATGATACAGCTCAGGTGTTGTTTGCTTGAATCAGGTTGTCAGAATCAAGTTTAGACCTCAGGATCTTACGTAGCCGTCTCAAGTACTCTGTTTCTGTTTCATCCTGCCTTTCACGTCCTCGTGCTTGATGTTATCAAGCTCTAACATTCCCAGGTATTTGTAGCAATTGTTTGAATCAAGTGATGATATACTCTCCTGATTCCCCAGAACGATGTCATTGTTCTGACTGTCCAACTTTCCCCTCTTGAGTACAGAGATGGCATACTTGTCTATTCCAAACTGCATCCCAATGTCTTCACTGAACACCCGTACTGTGTTCATCAGTGTTTCAACATCTTTCTTTGATTTGCCAAATAGTTTTAGGTCGTTCATGTACAGGAGATTATTGATCTTCGTCTTGTTCTTAAAAACATATCCATGTGGTGTCTTCCTCAGTATTTATGTCAGTGGTATCATCGCTATTACGAAGAGAAGTGGTGAGACTGTCACCTTGAAATATTCCTCTACTGATCTTAACTTCTCCAAGCTCTTCTCCTTTGCATTCTAGAACTGTTCTCCAGGTTTGCATACTATTCGTCATGAACTTTCTTATCTTCGAGTCTATTTTGTACATCGCCAGGCATTCTACAATCCACGAGTGAGGCACCATATCATACACTTCCTTGTAGTCGATCCACCCTATCGCTAAAATGGTCAATTGCGCCTTACTGTCTTTCATCACCGCGTTGTCGATAATCAGTTGTTCCTTTGTTCCTCTTCCTCCTCTAGTGCATCCCTTCTGCTCCCATGGTAACAGGTTCTGTTCAAGCAGATGCTCATATATCCTGTCGCTAATCATTGATGTCAACAGTTTCCACATCATGGGCAAGCATGTTATTGGGCGGAAATTGGATGGAATATTGCCTTTCACTGAGTATAGTCCTGCCCTTTGTCATCCACGATGGTACATTAGATCTCCTCACTATTTCACACAGCTGTTCTGCAATCCACGCATGAAGAGATATGAATCTCTTGATCCAAAAGCCTTTAAACGCCATCAAGCCCAGGGACTTTCCATGGTGACATGTCCTTACACGATTTCTAAACCATCTCCACAGTTATTTCAACTTCTCCCTGGGTTTCTATCCCAGTATTCTCTTCCTTCATCTCCTTTAGCCAACTTGCGTCCTGTTCATGATTGAATGCATTTCCCCAGATGTTAGTCGTCCAAAAGGTTCTAGCTTCCTCTGCACCAGGCTGGGTATCTGCCTGTTCCTTTCCCTCGAGCATCTCATAGAATCTTTTCTGATCTTTCTCAAATAGTTTGTTCTGTCTGTACTGTGTTGTTCTATCAGTGTATCATCTGATCTTAGATGTCACCGCAATGATGCTTTGCTTCAGCATTTCTTTGACCTCTTCAACTTACTTTTCACCTAGTTGATATATCTGCACCAAATATTTCAGTGGCTTGTTCTTTGTTCTCGTGCTCTCCTCCAGTCTAGATAGATCTTGTCTCTGTCTTTTCAACTTATTTTCTAATCGTTTCTTCCACGCTGGTTTATTATCTCTTGTGTTTTTCTGTTGTGGTTTGCCAAGTTGTTATTATTATTATTATTATTATTATTATTATTATTATTATCATTATTATTAACATTATTGTTATTATATTATCGAGTGATTATATGCCATCTAGTAATGGCTGGGTGAATAACCCACATTCAGCGATAAGCCAGGAAGTTGAATGTAGGCACATGTACCATAGCAACAAGAGTGAGATAAAACAATAAAAGCAACAAATAAAATGGCAATATCACTTCAAACTTGCAAGTACTGTCCCACAACAAGTAAGGAAAGACAATGTTCAAGCGGTTGTTATTGTATGAGAACAACTCATGACTACAGCACTCTCCACTCCAAGCCTTATAAATGACAGTACATAGAAAGATTTCCCAGTACCAGTATTAAGTCTTGTATTGCAGCATTGAGTTCAGACTGGATATTTGTTATTGTCCTGTTTGGCAACAAAAACAATAAATAGGCAGAAAAAGCCATGTTGCAATGTACTGTATACCAAAAGGTATTTTTCATCATCATCGTCATTGGCATTATTATTATTATTATTATTATTATTACACTGCATAACTCACAGCTCTAGCCTGGATTTAGCCATTGCTATACGTTTGAGTACCCCAAACGCAGATAGACAACATTTTACGGAGGAGATTGAAGCCGATTTCAAGAGGGCGGTTTGTTGTAATCTGTCTGCAGCCTCTCAGTCAATCCCAATTCACCCAACCACTTCTCTAGCTTGCTCTTGGCCCCAATCGCCACCATCACCACCTGCACAGCTTTTACGTGCGTCCTCCACATTTTTTATCACTTCTATAGCCATGCTCTGGTACTTCTCAACCTTTTCTTGTTCTTTATTTCTAACTCTGAAGTCAGCGGGAATGACCACATCCATCATGATCATAACTTTCTTCTTTTTGCCTTGCACTAAGACATCCGGTCTCCTTGCATCGACCCCCCCCCACCTTTTTTTCCGTCCTGATGTTAAAGTCCTACAATATTTTTGCTTGTTCATTCTCCAGCACTACTTCAGGTCTGTGTTCATACCAGTTTTTATTCCTCTCAAACTACTACTGCCTGCACATGTGGCAGTGGAGAAAACTAGCCACCTTGGCATGTCTTTTCTTGTATTCGGTCTGTGCCAGCTTTTCGCACTCACAAAGAATGTGCACCACAGGTTCCAATTTAATTCAACACATTCTGCACTTACTCTCTCCGGGATGGTCCATCACTTTCACTTTCATCACTCTGGTAGGTAGTGATTGGTCTTGGGCAGCCATCACCAACACTTCTGTTTCCTTCTTGAGCCTCCCATTTTTGAGCCACCTCCAACATCATTTGCCATCTCTTCTGTTTGCCTGACGTATTGCGCCTTGCATTTCTTTGTTTTTGCATTTCTGATTTCGTTGTTCTCGCTGATCTTTATTCAAATCCGCTTTGCTACTGTCTCGCAAAAACATGTCCGCTAGTTCCATTCTCTTCCCAGGCCACTTTTTCTTCACATAGTCTGATAGGCTAGCTTCCCCAGTTGCACACACTCGTCTGCTGATATTATTCCTCTACCGCCTCCTTCCCTCGGGAGGTAAAGTCTGTCTACGTCTGCTCGTGGGTTGAGCGCCCTGTTCATTATAATAATGTTTCCTTTCCTTCTATCCATCTCCTTCAACTCTGCCACTGTCTAATTAACGATTACTTCAATGTACCTTTTGCAGCAAAGGCCCAGGTGTTAAAAGCCTGAATGCAGATTCCTCCATTCAACCGCGATTCTATTATCCTCTTCAACCTCCGGATATGTACCTTTCTCACCTTTTCTCTCGTATCTTTCATTCTTACCTCATCCCCTTCAGTAACTTCCAGATCCTTATATGCCGCATCTCCGGGGTCACAGGTAACTTGGTTGTCAGGTATCATAATTCCATCATCTTCTATCCTTTTCCCTCTTCGCATCACCAGTATTGTGCATTTCTGAATTCCAAAACTCATTTTGGTGTCATCTGTAAATATCGTGACAGTATTCATTCCATATTTATTCCTGATCTAGTTCTTTAATTACAGTTTCACCGTCTAGTATAACATTATGTGCAGTAACCACTTTTTTCCTGCTGAAAACTTGCTTTAGCATTTATCGAGCCCAAACTCCATTCTAATTTCACCACTGAAAGTCTTAACCGCTTTTAAGAACCCTGTCAATTCAGCATCATTTCAAACATATAATTTCAAATCATCCCTATAACAAAAGTCATCTATTTTTTTATCATTGATCTTATATCCATATGTAGTCTTGTTTAACATTTGGGAGATGGTATTAGTGCCATGCAAAATAAAAGCGGAGAAAGAGAGTCCCCCTGGAAAATTCCACACACTTCATCCACATTTCTTGAGATGTCACTGAACCACTAGAGTGAGAATGAAAAAGCTTGGTTTGTCATAAAGTCATCAACGTTTTTAGAACATTAATCAGAATGGGAGAGATTATAAACAGTTCTAAACCTAATATCCAAGGATGGGACACACCATCAAACACCTTTTTATAGTCTACCAATGGCATACTTAAATGTTTGTGCTTAGATTAGGCATTTTTAAATATCATTTTATTGATCAATAGCTGGTCTTTACAGCCATAAGAGCCTTACCGACAACCCTTTTGCTCAACTGGAAAGATGTCATGGTCCTCCATGTAAGTGTAAGTTCTCTCGGTAAGAAAAGAAGTTGGCAGCTTATATAATGTTGTTAGGCACGTTATGGGTCTGTAGTTCTTAGCGATACTAGTGTCATTACAGTTAGCTTGTAGGTAAGTTGTGCCAAGGCAGAACCATTCAGGTGTTAAGTCTGGTTCTGTTAATATTCGGTTACAGTTCTGAGCTAGTTTCGAGTGATGCATGGAGAGTGTCTAGCCAAAAGTTGGGGATTTGATCCATATACGGAGATTTCCACTTGTGAGTTTTCTTGAGGGCTTTTACAATTTCTTCAATAGTCAAGTTCTTCCATGTTTGTTCGGGAATGTCTTTAATGGAATCTTGTATATGTTCTAACAATATGGCATTTTCATTAAACCCGTTGTCATTTCTCTAGATGTTATTAAAAAAACCCAACGAAATCTCTCCTTTCGGTGGCATTTTACCCCCACAAATCTCAAATTTACGAATTTCACAATGAAACTTTGAAAACCATTTTGTTTTGCCTAGAGAACTTATTGCGTTTAACGAACCTGCAAAAACATTGGGCCTTAACTTGGAGTTTGTGATTTAGGTCTTTCTTAATGGTGGGAATATGGTTTTTGTTTTCAATTTTGTATTTCTTTCTACATTTTTAACTGCCCTTGTCCATCTTTTCCTTGTTTTCTTTCGAGTATTTGTAGGTGGTGATCCAGCAGGGCTAGGAGTGGTATTTCTCCCTTCCTGGTGACCATGCTGGCCTTCGTTAGGGGAAATGTTGGGCTCAGTAGCAGACGTTTTGACTTCGGGCTGGCCTAGCCCTGAGGGATGCGTCCCTCGTTGACGCGCGCGACGGACGAGGCGGGACGATTTACTTCCGGTTTTCATTTCACAAAGATCGCTTTTTATCCTTACTGCGAAGGAGCTGGATATTCCGAGCCAGTTGCTGCCTGGAATTTCAAGTCCACGCGGAATTATTATCATTATTATTATGATGTTTGATATGTTTTCTCACAAACCTTTAGCTCTCATTTGCTTCGGTTATTATTAGTGTGATCCCAGATAACTACCTGCCAGATAAGAAATCAGAACCCATTCACCCGTAGCTTTAATACCCTGGGAACAAATACACTCACCAATTATATGGTAAACAGTTTCATTTCTCTCACCACAAACCCTGAACTATTGTTGTTTTAGTAATTTTGTTAGTATAACATTTAATTTTGTTAAATGGGCAAGCCAATGCAAACTGTCTTATTATTATTAAAAACTTTATTAACTATATTATGAATTATAAAACTTAATTTACTTAATTTTGAAACTCCAGTTTTTACACTATATATATAATAATAAATAGGAATTTATTACAATTCTAGTTTCCCCTGTTATAGAAAAAAAATTAGTGTATTGAGTAATAGATGAAATTAAATATAAAAATTATTATTTATTTTAAACTTAAAAAGTTTAAAAAATGTTTTGAGCTAAGAGATCGAATGATAGTCCTTCGCTTTTTGTGTTTCTTTGTTAATTTTCTCTCTCTCTCTCTCTCTCTCTCTCTCTCTCTCTCTCTCTCTCTCTCTCTCTCTAGCACACATACCCTAGCACACACGCTCACACCCTGAGATTGAAGAGTAATTTGTGTAATTGACACTCCATGGTTTTTCTTACTTCTGGTTTTTTACCCGTGTCATCTGCAAAAGTTTCCCAATGTATTCTGTCCNATTTTGTTAGTATAACATTTAATTTTGTTAAATGGGCAAGCCAATGCAAACTGTCTTATTATTATTAAAAACTTTATTAACTATATTATGAATTATAAAACTTAATTTACTTAATTTTGAAACTCCAGTTTTTACACTATATATATAATAATAAATAGGAATTTATTACAATTCTAGTTTCCCCTGTTATAGAAAAAAAATTAGTGTATTGAGTAATAGATGAAATTAAATATAAAAATTATTATTTATTTTAAACTTAAAAAGTTTAAAATAATTTGTTCTTTCTTTTTACATCTTCCAAACTCTTTGCACTGTTTGTTAATCCAGGTCTCTTTGGATTACCTGCATTTCACCCTGATTTTCTTGTTCGCTAGTTTGTATTACTCGCTTCTGCAGTGGGAAATATGTTGCCTGGAACGCATCTTGTCCAAGGTCTCGTTTGTCAGCCACTTGTTCCTTGATGTTTTCTAGCATTTATGTACTTTTGCTGGAGATACTGTCCCTTCTTCAAAGGTTTCTCCGATTTGTTTCCCCTTGGTTTCCAAACACTTCAAATCGCTTCTGGACAGTTACAGCGCATTCTTCTTGAATGGTTAGGTTTTCTAGCAAAGTATTGTACTCCATTCTTGGTTTTGCTTTTCCCTTCTTGGTTGTCTTTACCTTAACCCTTAACTTGAATATGACTGAGTTATGATCACTGTCACACTGTCTGCTCCTGGATATGTCTTTGATTGTTGCAATCCTATATCCTTTCTTGATGGCAATGTACTCAATCTGGTTCTTGACATCGTCTCCCAACCTTGCCATGCCCACAATCTGCGTAGTTGCTCGTACCAAGTGTTGATTAATACATACTCATTTGCTTTACTTAACTGAACCCATTATTCTCATCTTTCATTTTGTGTCTCCAGACCAAACTTCCCAAGTTTCTCCATGTGGCTCGGTTCCTACCTTCGCATTTAGGTCATTCACTTTGATTGAATGAACATATGGTTGAATGATGATGATATCTACTTGTTTCCCTTTACGTTTTACTAGCATGACAAAGCCCACCATCCCACCAAGCTCGTCCTGCTTTCTTAGTCAAGCATCACAGCTAATCCTCTTTCGTGTTTTTCTCCACCTTAATATAACACCCAAAAATCATCACTGTTGAACTCATTGCTGTTCGTCCATCTTGTAATACCTATTTCCAGCATGTTTAATCTGTAATCAGAACAATTCTTGTTTCACATTGTTCAGCTTTCCACTTTGAAACGATCTTCTTACTTACTATGTTACAATTTTCAGTTGCTACTTCGTTGTGTTTGCAGACAGTAGTCTGATGAGGATTTGGCGCCACCTGCTGCTCATTGGGGTGCCGTACCGAGTGAGGAATACAAGTCTTTGACAGGAATTCCCTTCATGCCGTTTACTACATTCGAAGTGGTGTACATTTCCGTAGTTTTCTTGGCAGTATAGAGCGGTGGTTTGCCGTTGCCTTCCGCCCAATATTTTTGTCGAGGTTCAGATACCATATCTAGAAGGACTGCCTTCCGAGGCTGTTGAGCTCCTTTTGCCCTTGAAGGTGATATGTAACCCATATCAGGGACTCTTGCAGGTACTACAATCCTACATCAGGGCCGACCTGAGAGCAATGATGTTTAAGGAGCTCTCTCCTCTCCTCAGAACTCGTCTACCGACTAGAGATACATCACTGGATGTAGGTCAATGTCGTACCCAGGACAAGATTAGATATTAGCATTTCTAAATCCACAATCTTTTTTTTCCGTGGTTAAAACCAAAAAATACATTTCTGAGATAAAAAAGCCTTTCGTACTCCTACAAATTACTAAACAACACTTTTCATTACATTAGAAAAATGCACTCTCTATATTAGTATGAAGTAGCTTGGCTGCCTATACAGGAAAGGAAACAAACAAAGCTACACCGAGAAAAAATTCGGAAGATTTATTTTTCTGTCATTGGTACTTTATATATATTATCATACTAATGTAGTAACACTTTCACAAATACCAAAGCAAAGCACAATTCAAAACCACAAAAATAAATAATCTAATGAACACTAAAAAATCCAATTATCGAGCAAAGTCAACGTGTTTTAATTTTTTGCACAAAACTAGTTGAGTTTTACTTAAACGAATCAAGTTAAAGATGAAGCAAATGCGCATCAATTCATGTGTGTCGCCGTGAGTACAATACACCCATTGTTCCTATCTATTTATGTTAAGGGATTTTTTAATGCGAGATCCATTTTAGAAGTACCATTCTTTCTTCCTAAATTCCCTCTTCTGAAACCCCTTTTCAAATGAGCGCTTGTGTGTGCACTTACCTTTAAAATAATGGGCCGACTGAAAAAAGTTCTTCATGTATACCCACAACCAAAACCCCCATTAAATAGAAACCCATCACTACAGCAGTTACAGCTGTGTATGTGCAGTAGTATGTGACACTCTTCCCATACCAAAAATAGGATACCACAACCTTCAACGTTCATTGCTAAATACAAATTTATACTTATTGATCAGCGTATCTTGTATCTTTGTTTGTAATAATATTGAAAATTTTAAAGGGTTTTTTGGAAACTTTGAAACATTAAGTATCAAAAATCAATTGTAAATTAATAAATCTATACTCTGGAATACAAGCAGGTTCTAAATGAACTGTCCCCTAAAAATGACCTTTGGAACTAGTAATTTGAAGTCAAACTACTCAATGAGGAACAAACACAACTTAAAACTTGGATCATTAAAAGTAAATGCCCTAGATAACAGGCTACATAGTAATTCATTTACGCACTGTTTTTATCATATATTTTGTGTGATTTTAGTTTAATGCACTTCAGTGCAACGCGTAAATAACAGCTTTATATTGTGTTTTCAATATATATATAAATGCAAATGAAAATATTTTTTAAGAAAATCACAAAACGATTATGAACGTAAGAAATATAAGCGTGTCGCCATGAACTTGATTCTCACCAAAAAAACGTAACTTGGGTGTATGAATCACTCTAGAAAGCCCCACATACGAGCACACCACTGAAATGGAACGGCTGGTAGTCTTTTTGGAAAACAACTATATTAAAAATACCGACGAAATGGCCATGGAGTATTCGGTTTTACTCGATGTTTCCGTATAACATGTTCTACAAACAGACAGAAGATGGAGCAAATAACAACAAAAAATGAGCAGAAAGGGCAAAAGTGATTCGATGAAAATGTCTTTACATTGCACTTAATAGTTCGAAAATTTTTGCATTTTTTGGGAAAAGAAACTTGCTAAAAATGACTGTTGCATTCTATTTGGCAAAATAGTTTTTTACTAATTTCTTCCGGTGACTGAAACTTTTTTCTAGGGGTATGTGCGTACAGTTATTTTCCTGACACTGTAAATAAGAAACTTCAAAATTTCAGTTGATCATTTTTTGTTTCTCAAGTGAATGCATATTCCAGACAATAGCTTCCATAAAAATAATTATTCAGCCAAAATAACCAGCAGGTTAACAGAACGAAATCTGGTCCTCCAATCTACAATATATCAATAACTTTGATTGTCTTAAGTAAACTCTTGAACCAATAATGTCTGGTTGAGGGAGACGGGCCTCCCAAAGTCCATCACCCAAAACGTTAGGATATTTCCACACCCACCTCCTCAAGGTAAAAAGCCTCTCCTAGAGAACAATGCCCAACGCTGAGGACAGTTCGTGGGTCGTGGGTTGTACACTGTCTAGTTTTCTTTTTTTTCTATTTTTCCCCAAATTTTGTTTCATAAACTCTATGATATCTTCAGCCTTTTCCAAGAAAACTCAGTTTTTAGGCTCTGGTTTTATCGCCTTTATGTCCTGAAGTAAGGCGTTCGAGCGAGCTAAGCGAACGAGAACAAAAAAAATTAACTAAGAAGTGTTTGCGGAAAGAATAAGAATACAACTTTTGTAATACCAATATCAAGACTATTATGTAGAGGTATTTATTTGAAATCGTTTTTCTGTAACATTAACACGGCAGTTTATGGGTTTTAACAACATCGTAAGTTAGACGGACCGCCACAGTTAATATCTCACCTTTGATTTCAAATTCAAGCCAAATGCGCTTGTTTCAGGAAAACTACACAACATGAAATGGAATGAACAGTGAATTATGTACAATCAGTACAATACATACACACACAAATCCTGAGTATTTAATTGCTTTTACACTATCGAAATCTGACAGCTCATTTGATAAATAAATGTTTTTGATGGTTGAGGCTATTTACAATTTCAATCTATTGGAAGTACAAATTTAACATAAACTTGACTACAAGATCAATAAAATAATGGTTTGGCGAGTGACGAGGGAAAAAAATAACAATGGCGAATCTTATCAAAAGAATAAATAATCAATACCACTTTATCATTCTCGTAGGTAGTTAAACTATAAAATAACCCACTGTGTGTACAAACAACTACTGTCTTAGCTAACAAAGAAAAAGATGTTACATCTAGCAAATGGAGGCAATTTCTATGAATATATTTCTTTCATAATAAAATTGATGACACTACATTTTCAAATTTTGGCGGTGTAATTACATTGAATTCCTTGCACAAATAGAAATTGATAGTAAAAGAGATGCGATACCTCGTTACAGATGGCGCGGCATTAGGATGCTGATGGTATTCGAGTTTGCTTCTTTGCCTGTCCTTGTTACTCTCCTAATCGGGAGTAAGAGTCAACAGGTCTTCACAACAGTCAACACAAAGATGATACATTTAAAAAACGAATACCCTTTAAACTTCTGTAAGTTTTTCCCACAAGATTTCAATATGTGGCTATAAATCGAGCTGAAATTACTGTGAGTATATTCCCAAAAAATAAACCCACTTTTTGTCGGAATACAGAATAGAGCAATAAACTGTTGATTTTTTTATTTCATGTATAAAAAAATGATAAAATTGCGCGGGAAAAAAATTTGAGTTTTATTTACAAAATGCTTGATGACCATAGTCAACGAAAAAGTACATGTAATCATTTCCCTGGAAATGGTTGCAACTAGATAAACTTCTAAAATGTACTAACCCGTAAGTGTTGTTTTCAACTACATGGTCAAAACAACCGTTGAAACGATATCATTCAATATTTGAGCAGTAGTCAATTCCGAAATTTTGCGCAGGGGGCACGGGTTCCTCAACTAACAGCTTTGGGGTGTGCTACAACGAAATACCCAATACTCATGTCAGGAGACAGTATGATACAGTCCTTCAACTTTACAGTTTATCAAACGAGGAGAAAATAGTCCTAAAACTGCTTCAATACACCAAAATACAGCATCTTTAAAAAGTAAATATATAGAATTTTGGCGGTCAAAAGCCTCTAAAATAGAAAAAAACCTTTAAGTTTTGTCGAGGAAACTTGAGCTCTCTCCCCGAAAAGCAGAGATGAGCTTATCAGCTTATCTCATTCAAGCACCTTTTTCTATCAGTATACTTCACGATTATTTCATCCTTTCTTCTAATACCTGCGCATTATTACAAAAAGTAATTGAACACACAACAATGCTATGGGCCTAACTAATTTCATATATTCTAAGTGAGTCACGTTCGTTTTATTCGTAAATCAGTTCGTTTTATTCCTAAATTATGCACAAGCTGGATGCTTAGTATAGTGACTTACCTGCTACACAACACACACCCATCACATGACCAAAATAAATACTGACGAATTGTTGAAGTACAAATATTCCAACCAGGCATCGTGAAACGTAAGAAATAAAAAAATCTGATTTGTATAATGGAAAACCGCATTCTAATGAAAATTTTAAACTCTTTCATAGAAACTTCCTTCAAAAACCACTGCTCACATTAAAACAATTCATTTGCTTCATCACTGATCAGCAAAGGCTGCGAATATTCAGTAGTAACACATCTGTTTCAATAATATCCTTTCTGTCTCTACTTTTCCACTGTCTTTCTTAAGGCTTTGATTTGTTTCCAAAGTCTAAGGTAATATAGATTTCAAGCACCAATTTCTGTCTTGGTGTTTTCTTTCAGACTGCAAACTGCACAAAAAATTTATTAGACCTCTAAGCATTTAAACTGTTAAACAACCCTTATTTAACGAACTTTTAATTCATTCCTTTTTGTCTAATTGGTTCCATGTAAAAAGAAAAAAACATGCTACAGTTATTCACATGAACTTATATACCAAAATAACAGAAATGACTGAGTACCTAAATTATACTTCTGTTGTATTCGTTTTACAGCTATGGAAATGTTACCAAGATTTCTGGCAAAAAAAGTACTATTTAAAATATCAATACCCTCTCTCATTCCCCTCCCTCCCTTTCTCCTATAGTCCAAATATACTTGAAACCGCTTTTTAAACTCTACCACTATCAACGGGTTACTCAATGATAATGACGTATGGTGAAGTCACAAGAAACAGGTTTAAATTGCTAACTTAACATTTCAAATAATTCTAAAAATCAACTTGAAAAATAAGTTAAAATGGAACATAGTAGTTGCTGCTTTCACCTTATCGAAGAGAAACACCAGAGCACCTACACTGACCAGTTTTTTGTAGCTAGGTATCTGTTTTAAGCCTATTAAGTATAAGTGTCTTTTTTCTTTTCTCTCCAAAAACCACGTTTTTCATTTGACGAAATATGAAACTAAAACGTCTGACCAAAAGAGATATTCCATTGTTGTGTATATGGCCAATACATATAGATATGGTTATAAATATTCCAACAAGAAGCACTTGGTACATGAAAAGAAACGCAAGTAAAATAATCAATAATTTTCCTTTTCGACTTTTTATAGTGTAAGTTATCAATAAAAAAGTAGCATTTTGATTTACATATTTATATGTATATTTAAGAAGGGGCAACTTACTTTTACAGGATAATGGGCTGCAGAAAGAGTACAAGATAAAACTGTTAAGAATTTTATGACCATCAAAATCTAAGCTAATGAAAAATTTATTGACAGCAGAAAAACGGTAAGGTGAAACAAAACATTTTCTAGTTTTTCTAGATCACGTGAAGTAAAAACAGTACTTTGACCAGCTTTTGCAGCTGAATTCTAAAAAAGGGGTCTTTTAAAAGCCTCCCCAGCTAGAGTGCTTACCCTCTAAAAGGCTTTTGAAATACAGAAAACCAACAAATTTCTAGTTAGGTAGGCAGCTCATCAATTTCAGCTTCAGATAAATTAAGCAGTTTTTTGTTCAGAAAAATCGGCAATTTCGTGTTCGGGTAAACCACCAATTTCATATTCCGTTAAATCAGCAACTTCATGTTCCGGTATATTAGAACTTTCAAGTTCCGCCAAACCAGCAATTCCATGTTCCGGTAATTCACGATCAGGTGTTGTCGTTGTCTCACGAGACTGGACGTGTTTTAGTAATTTCTTATCGAAGTGCTGAATACAGAACTGAAAAGAAAAAAATAGTTAAAACGACGGCTGTCAAAAGTAACACATTTTCGAAAATCTTTTCAGCACTACCTTAAATTGCAACAAAATCAAATAGCTTCCGGAAAACAAGATATGGGCATCGATTTCAAGAACATAGTCTATAACAAACAGAACAGTATTGTCACTGGGTGGTTAACTCAACAGCGTCCTAGCGCTTGATGTGTTGTACAGTTACCAAAGCAGTGGTTTGTTGATGAGTGCCAGCTGGGCATTCGATATTCTGCTGTTGATATCTTTAACCGTGACCCTGGTGGGGCGGCTTCCGGGTCCCATGCCTTGCCGAAGGGCAACCTGTGATTTTATCAGGGACGGCCTATTTCCATATTCAACACTAGCCCCCATACCTGGAGGTCCTTCCCCTACATGTAAACTAGGGATCCGGGGGATGCGTGTGGTAATCACAACACCACATCCCTACATTCATACATACACACAAACAAATATACATGGATACATACATTCGCAAATACATATATTTATACATAACACAATAGTATGAACAAAGTCCAATGTAGATATATAAAAAAGTAAAAGCTGTATAGGAAACACGGGAACACCAATACTATGAAAACTGTGACATAAGAAGAGATTTGATACTTTGTATATTAGAACCTACCATTTGGCGTACGTGCTGGTCTACAATTGGAACACTCCTATCAACGGTGTCCACTCTGCGAAGTGACAGCCTCCTACAAAGAAGTGCAAAGGAAGTTTGATATCAACACAACAAGTTTGGGAAACAGTAAAAGAGAAAATGTACCAGCACAAGAAAATACAAAGACATTCGGGGATACTAAAGTCCCTTGACAAACAACATTTAGTGTATTTCCACTTCGTATCTGTCACAACAGGTAATAAGACGGTATATTTTGTGGTGTTTCTTTCCTAAATGTCAAGTCATTAAGTAAAAAGTTACAATAGATTTCCAATTATTGGACCTTCCACCACATTAAAATGATTGCTCTTGGCCTTGGAAACTGTGAAAATCCATAGTACGGTATAAAAGAGGCTTTTCCATATGGTAGCTTGTTATGGGGTGCTGGGTTTCCGTAATACAAAAGTATGAACACACTCCGAATTATTTTGATTAGTTCCTTACAACTCGAAGCTTGATATCAGATAGCTAAACTTATTGATTAATCCCAGGAGTTTTCGAGCCTAAAGCGTCCAAGAATTCGACTCGTGAAGGAGAATACGCAGGTAAAAGATTTCAGTCCATCGTCTGGTTGTTCCACCCTCGGATAATGACAAGGGGCCTGATATATTCTCTTTTTGTGACTATAAAAAATGGGCTACTTGACTTTATCCATTGCTTCAAGAAATAAAATGCTCACGACTATTCTTGACATATAACCACAAATGGAAGTCACGAATAAAGAGGGGAAGTATGCGCTGCTGTAAAAACATAAGAATGACAACGTTGGCATTTTTCAAAACGCACTGCCGAGAAAACTGCTTTAAACTTCATGTTTTACTTTGCATATGCCGTTAATTTTAATTCCTTAGAAATTCAAATACTAGAGTTTAAAAGTTTAAAGAAAGATAGTTTAAGTTTTGAGCAAGGGCCTTGGTAGAAACTAAATGTGGTTAGGTAAGGAAACAAAATGTTTTTACGAAATTCCGTATTTCACTCTTACCAGTTTGAATAAAAGGCGGTCTATTGTAAATGAATGAGGCAGGGTGAAAAAGGTTTGGTCAGCCCTTAATGATGCTATCAACAGAACGTAAGTTCATCGCCCATCAAAGGTGTTATGCCAGCAAATAAAACTATGCTGGCAAAAATGTAGAGCAAGCACAAATAAGAAAATTTTTCGTGTTTTTCCTTGTAAGTGAATCGTTGATCATCCACTCGCATAATATACAATTTCAAAAAACATACTAAAAGGACGGCACCTTGTCAAACAATGTTATTGGTAGTAAGCTCCTATTGCATTGAAACAAACGGACAAGTGAAATTAACTAAATATAATACGAATTCAACGATGGTGGGTGGAATTTGTGATGTGGACGTGCTCATATGCACTCTATTATGATATATAAAAGTCATTTTTAAAGGTTTTAAAAGAGGCATTTGAAAGATTTTATCAAATAAACACATAACGGACATGTACAAAAATGCTACTATGTACATAATGTAAAAGTTGAGAAAAATGATATTCAAAATCTGTAAAAAACATTAACATGACCTTCCAGTAACAGTAAACGGAAACAACTAACACACTCAGCACAATTGCAATAAACTTTTGACAAGAGGCAACTTCCCCTTTTTCATTGTTTGAATGACTGTCTGGAAATATCCCGGAACAGGTCTTCTGTGGTTCTATCTGCTCTGAGTTTTTGCGTATCGCCCGTGCTACACTTTTCTATGATGATTTTCTCCCCAAAGGTCGAAAGCTATTTTCTAGAATGCTGAACCAAGGTGCTTCTGCAAAAAAGATTTTGAAACATCTTGGCAAACTTTTTGATAGTTATTCTGGTGCTTTTTCTTCCTTCGACAAGAGGTATGGCATCCTGAAAAACAACTTAGGTCAGACCAACTAACTTCTTGGCTTCTTCTTCTTTTATTTTTTCTCTTCTTCTTCTTTTTTTCCTCTTGGATTGGTATGAAAGAGTTAGTTAAGTGGAGTAGCGACCCACATAGTTTGGTTGGTAACATGGCGTAACGAACCACGCGAGAATGATCTGATGGCAAGGATGGGTGAAATTGTGTTTTCCATTCATATTCTGTCGATACCTTTGCTCATATCTCGACTTTTTAATAATATTTTCTAAAATCTTTTTTCTTTCGTCTATGACCTCACGATCTAACGTGGTGGTGGCATTTGGCCAAGCTACTGGGGAGCCATATCGTAAATGTTACTTCGACGTTAATTCCCGAAATAACTGATATGGTCATCGACTGGTGATCAAGGATTTCAATTCACGATCTGGTCAACTATTTCATCTTTTCACTATTTTTTCTACATTTCTGTACATTCTACTTCCCTATTCCTTAATTCTTTTTGTTATTGTCATCCTTTTATCCATTTATTTATTTATTTACGAATATTTATACAGGATAAAAACGTTTCAATAATTGTATAATTAAAAAGTAACGTATACAAATACTGTTATCAACACGTGTCCTGTTTAACTGCTATGTGCATTGGGCACTTATTGATACGAATACACGTGATTACACACACACAATATATATACATAAATAGTCCAAGTCCTGTTTATGTCAGTGCTTCGTTGATCTTGTTTAATTTTGCCATTTAACATCTACGGCTATGAGCTTAGCACTCATACTATATATAGATATATATATACATTTATATATACATACATATATATACATATACACACACACATATATATATATATATATTTCAAATTTCCTACAAATTGTTATGAAGCCCACAGTTGCTCTTCAACCTGACCTGACAATCACTATCAACTATCAATAGCCCACCAACCATTTTTAATCGTAGATTTTCTCTCTTTTTGTCCAACAACTTCAACAAACGCTTGTGAACTCACTACGTTATGTACACTTACCATATTAACGTATCGTGCTGAAACTAATTGAAACACATTAAATTACCTATGAAGATGACCACAGTTCTTTTCGAGTTCAGTATAACATACAGACAAGATAGACACTAATTTAGAAATTATATTTTGTTGTCACTTGAAAAAAAAAAATAAATGCGTGGAGCTATTTTAGCAACTGGTTATCTGTGATAAATGTTATGTTAGGTTTTGTACCTAGGATAACCATTCGTGCTTCTCTTAGATGTTCAATCTTAATCATTCTGGTGGATGAAGAAAACTCAATTGCAATGCACCATGGGCAAGCTGAAGAGACTTAAATCAACAATTCTTCACTCGTAAGAAAAATGAAAAATCATTTACATATGCATCAAGCAGTTTCACACAAAAGAAGATGTCAATGTGAAATAAAATCAAAGCCTAAGTCAACGATTATACCTTAAACTTAGGCCAAAATTCCAATCTACTTCATGCCTATTTTGTACTTGTAACCAAAAGATGCAAGAAAACATGACCGTTTCCGGAGGGTTATAATCAATAAACTCATTAAAAGCGCTAGTACTTACCTGTCGAACGTACGTATGCTATTCGCTATCTGCCTCAGTTTCTCTACATCCGATTCTTCAAAAGCCTGAAATAAGGAATGAACAGTCGTCTTCCTTTTTGCAGCACCTACATTGGTCTTACTTGGTAATGCTTCTTTATCTATCGGTGAACTGTTGCAAAAAATGTCATCCTCTGATGAGGTTGAAGAATTTGTAATTGACTTTCTTCTACCCACCGAGGAACAAGTGTTACTATCTAACGATGTGGTGGACGACGTTATACTGTGTCTCTTAACAAATGCTGAATGACTTAAGTTGTTGATTGAAGAGAAAATATCGTCATTCAAGCCATCTTTGCTGTCTGGAAATATAGCTGCGTGTATACCTTTGTCAACTTTATGTGTGTCTGTATAAAAACAAAGGTAATCAAAAAATTGAAAATAAAAATGCAACAAGCATATTGTCTGTAAGTCTCATTCGTAGTTCACTATAGAAAACAAATATTCTTAATGGTTTTGGACTGATCGATGACAATTGAAAAAACCCCAACTTCTCTCATAAGTAAATAAAAACTGGCTTGCCCAAGTCAAAATGCAGTAAAGTGGTTAATTACACTTGCATCCTCTGTATATTGCCTCCATATGACGATAAAGCTACAGTTTATAATATGCTCGTTTTCATATGCTATGAACTTACAAAGAGGCGACGCAATCAACGACGTCAATAGCAAGTTCAATTTCTGCTTACTAGCAATCCAACGAGAAAAAAGGAAAGAAAAAAGTTCTCAAAATGATTATCATTGGAGTTTTCTCTTTTGTTTCTCAACATATTTCATATTTGGCTAATTGAAACCATTTTCTCCATTTTGCTAAGCTTGTTTTACTCTAACAGGACGCAAACATAATTACTACATGATGTTCAACTTTATCTTGTTTCAGTATTATCACTTATCTTTTCTCTTTCATTCTTAAGTACGCGCTGTCCTAAATCTTTCACATTATAACTCATTTCTCCTATTACTGATACTAATGTATCTAAGTTTGCCTCAGCCAAGGCTTGAAAATGCAGTCTTTTTACTTTATATGGGCTAGTCTTGCCAGTTCGCTCGTAGTATAACACGTAACGCAAATACTATTTTAGGATCTGTAGTTAAGCAGACTAAAATTCCTATAACGAAATGTGAAATAAGTGTGTACTGAGCTGGATTCAAGCCAGTGCCTTTTGCTATCGTGACTACATATTCTACCACCTGAGCTACTGACACATTCTTTGCCAAATAATATTCGTAACCATATATTTCGCTTTCTTTATGTCTATATTATATTATTTTCATGACGTCATTGTCCTCCATGTACGTTGCGATCTGTTGATCTGGCCTTGAAAAGAAAGTCATCGTTCTGTGAGAGGCTCAGGCCTACAGGCGTGATTGGGATGAGATGAACAACGACTGGGGCCTGGGCAAAGAACGCCCTTAAAAAACTTAAACAAATATAATTAAGTCTGGATTTGAATAAAGTTTTTGGTTTTAAAGCAAAACAAATATCTCTTTGGTGCTGCTATATTTATCCTCAAAAAAAGGCACCAAAGCGGAAAACCTTGCTCCATGGAAATCAATATATTCCCAAGCGCAAAATGCTCTCAATGATATTCATTCGAGCGAAAAGTGCAGCTTTACCTAAACAAGCCATAAGTCAATTACTTGTAGAATTACTGCATTTAGAATACCCGGTAAGAACCATCTTACCGAATATCTTTCAGTCCTTGTTACCATAAATGAAGAAACACGATTTTTAAATGAATGGGCCCTTTGTCTTGGCAATGGAGATATTGGCCGAAAGGCAACAAGTGAGAAACTTCTTACTTTAATTTTAAGGTACTGTGGTTTATGATTAAGCAGCAATTTTTCATACTTCAAACAATGGTGGAATTGTCAGAGTTGCATCGAAATCACACCAGTAGCATCTCTTGGATGACAACGAGAAAAAACCTCCCCTAACATAAATCAAAGCAGTGATACCACCAATATAACATGTTTAATTCAAAATAGTATGGATACCTGGCTGGTGTACATGTTTTTCATGACACTCATTTTCCTCCGTATGTAGATAATTTGCAAAAAAATCAACCATATCATCACTCTACGTCAAAATCATATTAAAAACGATTTTAAGTACCAAAAAACAAACAGTTAAAAATTAAAGAATTCCGTTTTCAACAATCAAAAAATATCTGCAAAAAGTTCTCTACCGCAAGCAAATGATAACTTGACACTATCTATAAATATAAAATGTAGTTTTTTTATTTCTCATGTAGGGCCGCCTTCTAAAAACAATTACTAGCTATGGCCAATGTAAAACTTTTACATGTAATGAACACAGCATTAATTAGAAAATAATGATCTCATTTATTGGAAAATATGAAGAAATTGAAATAGTTTTACTACCTCGCTCATTACCCTAAAATGTTTGGCTACCAAAGACAATAGTGTACATAAAAAATTCCAGGAAAAAAGGCATTGGCAGTTTCAGAGTTACCTAGTTCACAAAGATTTAATACTAAAAAACATCCATGACTGACAAAATGGAATAACGTGGTATGTCAGTCAAAACACGCACGACACAGGGAAGAGAGGGGGAGAGGGGGGAGAAGGGACACAGGGGGAGAAGGGAGAAAGAGGTAAAGAGGAAGAGGGATATATATATATATATATATATATATATATATAAGGGATTGTCCATCCAAAGTCGATCGATTGGATAAGCGGGTATCTAAAGAAGGGGACAGAAGGCCTCATCTTTGTAGCACAGGAACAAGCTTTGCCAACACGATCAGTAAGAGCCAAAAGGCACCACGAACAAATCTCTCCTCTATGCCGCTTGTGTGGATTGAAAGATGAAGATGCCATGCACATTGCAGCTGGGTGCAAAGTACTGGCGGAAGGCCAGTATATTGCCAGACACGATCAAATTGCACAGAGAATGCATTGGGAGTTGTGCTGAAGGTTTGGATTGGAGGTAGAAGAGAACTGGTTCGAGCACACCCCAGAGAATGTGATGCCAGTCGGCGATGGCAATGTTGTGCTGTACTGGAACACGGTTTTGTCAACAGATCGCCGAATTAAGCATAACAGGCCAGATATCCATACACGATAAGCGTGAGAGAACCTGGACGCTCATTAATGTTGCAGTGCCAATGGATGTTCGAGTTGTGATCAAAGAGGGGGGGAAGCGAGATAGGTTTTTAACTCTGCAAGAGGAGCTTGAGCACATGTACCGAGCCAAAATGACAATTGTTCCGGTGATAGATGGAGCCATGGGAACATTACCACCTTGACTATTCGAAGCATTCGAAACATTCCAGATCCCTAACATTGCTGCAAGCGCTCAGATTTCAGCACGTTTGGGCACCGCATCAATCTTGCGCCGTGTTCTGCGTCTCTGAGGTCCTGGTCCGCACTTGAGACGTAGACATACTTATCCTGGGTTACCTAGTGACGCAGTAGCATTATATAAATATATATATATATATATATATATATATATATATATATATATATATATGCAGCAAGGCAGAGAAATGAGAATTTTTTCATCTAAATAAAACCTTTCCCGTTTGAGGCCATAAGTCAAGATTTGTTCAAGAACAAGTCTCTGTATATTTGAGATACACAGTCAAACATTCCCTTAAATTCACGCGCTTTTAAAAGTATGTTCATTTATCGGCATGAGGTCATCAAAAACGATAGCAGCAACTATTTTCTCTAATTTCAAAAGTGATCAATGTAGGAGAGACCAGTGAATTCAGGTCACGCAGATTTAAACAATGTTATTATCTATGAGCAGATTTCAGTCAGCCTTAGTCCAACAGTTGCTTAACAAATTTTATCGCGACTATTATTAAGACAAGGTGTAATCTGAAAGATTTTCATTGAAATTGTCAACTTCAAAACTTGATGACTGAGAAAGAGCAATGTAATGGAAAACTTATGGTGAATTGGGTTTGGTACGAACTATGTACAATGGATAACAATTCTATACTTGTAAGCGCTTATATGTAAAAGGAACGCAAAGAGTGTAGTCCAGCATAAACAACTTAACATAAATCAAAAATTGTTTTACTAATTTTGTCCATTCCTCTTTTTTTCTTTTTGTTTATTAAATACTTATTTATACTATCCTTATTTTTTCCACGTGTCTGATGGTTGGGTAGACTTTACGTATTTTTCTGCACTTGACTGAACTAAGATGCCAGAATATCAAAACACAAGTCAAATAGTAGTTTAACAAAACAAAAAAAGAAACAATAGATGAGCGACGGCAGTTCGCCAAAATTGGAGCTAAACGTCGAAACCAGCTGGAGACAAATTACAATTTCTTTTAGTCCACAAAGGGGAGGCTGATGAAAACTGATTACAAATAGCTTCTAACGCTCTCAGGTAGACGGTAGACCAAGCTCTGTCAATTACTCAATTACTCTTCAAATTTTTTCGTTTGTCGTCGTTCCTATTTTACTTTTCCTCATTGATAAAATACCGTTCAACTTGTGTTTTCAAAATTCTGGCATCCTGGTCTAGTTGAGTGAGAGCGAAAAACCTTTCGATTAAAAAAAATTTGATTCTAGTTGTGATATTTAATAAAAACTTGCTAATACAACAATTTCAAACTAAAGCAAAACAATGAATAAATTACTAAATGAGAAAATATGTATCAAATGAAAACAGGGGTCTCAATTGTGTTAAAATGTACATAACACCAATACTGCAAAATAAAACTTATTTTCTCTGAGCACTGTTACGGAAGAAAAAAGCAGACGACCAAAAAATCTTTGTTATATACATTTTCATAATTTGTATCTTTTACATACGCTATTAAAGAAAATCAAACAGCGAGGTCTGTATATATAAATAATGGGAGACAAAGGGAACGAAAAATGTGCACTGTTATACAGGTGCGTGGAACGGCAAAGATAAGATAGATTAATGTACATACCCTAGCACACTGTCCTGGTGTTAACTGACTGTTGTTTTTTGCTGCAGTATCAGCACCATGGGAAAGAAGAACCTTACAAATGTCGATATGATGCCACCTACAAAAACACAATTAAAATTTGCCTTCTTATGACGCATTTGGCCAGTTTTACAAATGATGAGTTCATCTAACCGTAAATCGCCTTTCTAACACTGCAACATTACTCTTTTTAGTTGGCTTCCAGGACAAAATGTCTCCCTCACGTTTTTTTACTTTCGGGGCATTTCATCACATAGCATCATATTTTCCTAAGAGTTTTGACAGTCAAGCTTGTATGGAGGATTTCGACTGAATTTACAAACCAAACTTATTCGGAAATTTAGGAATGGTGGTCAAATTCTACTCAAATTTTGACCAAGTTCTTTAATATATGGAACCAACGTACCAAAGATAGGGGTTCAACTGGGTTCAACTTCATAGTTTGTTTCATTTCAGTCTCACCCAATTATAGGCATTTCATCTTCTGTCGCGCTACCCCAAAAATCCCCAAATTCAGTTTGTACTAAGCGTCGTGAAAAACAAAGTAAATACTGACATTAAGCAATGTTTCATGAAATTATGTAATCCAAGACACTAGAAATGATAAATACAGCTAAACATAAAGATGATGTATGTATACTATGTATATGTGCATCTTTGTATGTATACAAATATGAATCCTATTGTATGAATCTACGTTACTATATTTATATCCAAGTATCTCTCTATTATATGCAACGGTGCGTGTTTTTCCAGCTTTGGATATGCTTGGTGGCGACAGGCAGGACTTTGCTTTGGAATTATCGTGGTCTTATAGCGTGGTTTCCTTTACTTTTAACTTGGTATGAGCACCATGTTTGACTGACTCAATAATGCACACTACTACAGAACGGTTTCTCCCCACTTCCCTCACACTTGTCATGACGTGTACCACCAGGTATTCAGTTTTTCAGCAATTTTGTTTTGAATGCTACAATGAAAAGCAGCCATTTCTTTGAAAATTGTTTCTAAAACAGTTTGGGAGTGACATTGTATGTGCTATGGTTATTTTTTTCTCACACATAATCTTTATCTTACAAAAATTATATAACAAAACGTCACTTTTTTCACTATCTAGCATGACTAAGTACCTCCACGTTTTGAAAAACTTTCTACTACGCACACAATAAGCCCGTATTAAACTTACTCTGTTGAGGATAAAAGTTCAAATAAAAAAAACAAACTGAAGACATCACATGAGCTTCATAATTTGTTTGTTACGTAAAATCCAAATTTGAGAAGTTTTTCCCCATTCGGAGATTTCCAGGTTGTTTTCTTCAAGTTCTCAAGCATCATGTTTTACTTTTGGGATGGGCTTTCAGTACATGCTTTAGGAAACTGAATCGGATGAGTGGAAAAAACAAAGATTTAAAAAATATAAAATGTACAAACACAAAAATCCAATAAAAAATAGCAATCGATATTGAAATAGTTTTTAGCCTTGATAAGGGTAAAAATGGTGACAGACAAACCAATTATACCCGTTCACATTCTTAACATAAACTTCGAATTTGCAAAAGTTACTATTCACCTTGACGCATCGTGTAAGGGAGTATTTCCTCTTTTGTTCTTTGCATTTGCATTAGCTTTATTCTAACGGAATGAAGAAGAAAATTTTGAGATGATAAAGTATCAGACCACTGTCAGAACTAGAAAAAACAGATGACAGTTGTCATGTGTAGCACAAGTCAACAAATATAGGTTAAAGCAGGTCTAAGTCTTGCACGTCATTACAGGTCTATATCCTAGCATAAAATGTTATCTTTTAGGCAATACAATTATAACAAGTCTTAATTTGTAGGAGGAAATATTCATTGAGAAGTTTAGACTTTATAGTCAAGAAAAACTGACGACTGAAAACAAAATAAATTTTTTAACCAAGTTGCCATTTCGCACTATTCCGGGAAGTGATTTTTTCAAAATAATAAACACCCGTATAGCATAGCAATTTCTGCATCTCTCGACATTCATCTACTATCTGTCATCACTCGTTAAAGGTTCAGGATATTTATTCCTCACCAAAAAACCGTCAGCTACGGTGGACAATAACGACGGCATACCTTGACCGTGTTTCTCTTATCTTGCAGACCAATTATGAGTTTTCTTGAATTCTGTCTGTATTTATTTATTTTTATCTTTTGCACATTTTTCTGTTGTCAATATAAAAAGTATTATTTGAAACTATTGCATAGGATTTCCTTAAATTGCGAAAATTGATTTAAGTAAAAATATAATATGTACTACAGAGAAAAATATTAATTAGAGGGGCGCAGATGGCAAATAAAGGTCAAAATAAATAGCGAGAGAATGGGTATTACTGACTGACTTCACGAGGTGAAGTTCATTAGTTATCATGTGTAGTCAACCAGTGATCCTACTCATGTGCACACTGAAAGGTCCACAAAACAAAGTTATAAGCAAATCTCTAAGTAAATATAAAAAAATGAAGTTTATTTCCTGGTGGCACCTTTTAATTGGAGTATTTTACGAATAGTCCTTTTACCTTACTACTTTGCGCAATACAAAGGTTCAATACGATGCAGGGGCAAACACAGTGTGAGTAAGAATATGTTACAGGTACATATATGAGTAAAAGTACTTTAGGAAGATTATGAGTAAAAATATCTTCTTAACTACTGGACCTAAACGATGACCAAGTAAGAGTCATACAGTCCATTTTCAACATATCAACAGATGCACCTTTTCACCTAGGTTGTAGGTTTTTCATCCACATCTAAGCGCACGACATTGCTGTCTACATCCAGTAATTTGCAAACTTTTTCATCCTTCAACTAAGTATACTATTAGCAATCAAATTCTGTATCTTGATAAAGATACATTTGGAACTAGCAGTTTTAATCCTAATTTGACCGTAATGTTTTTCACGTCCAGTGATCATTCTGGCTAAATTAATTAAATTTAACATCTTTACCTGCTTTACCTTGCATCTTTCAATACATATATTAACTTTTGAGGTTTCCTCTTCCTTAACTGCAACAGGAGTTTCTATTTGTGATCCTTATTCATGCTTGATACTGTCAACACATGTATTAAATTATATAGCTTTTTTTCTGCGGGTTTAACCAGCAGTAACTAATGAACTTCTTTTAAAATGCACTAAAATTCAGTTTTCCTTAAAAAGATCAAGCTATGTTTCAAAACGTCAATATGAGGTTCAACTTAATTGCTGATACCTGAAGAAGTAAAATTGCGGGAGCAATATGTCCATTTGTGCAACAAAAATGCAGTGGGGTGTTTCCATTGCTGTCCTTTGTATTTACTTTGGCACCATGTTTCAGCAGAGATGAAACACACTAAAATGCAAAAAAAAATCAATTAACCATGGCGGCACAAAATTTAGTGTTTTTAATAATAACCTTTGCCAATTGCATTAAAACGGTAAATAGGCTAACCTTAAGCTTTAAATACCATACCATTGCGCTACTGTTGATATTACACCTGGATACAAGCTATATGTTGTAGTTTAGTCTTAATAAACACCAAAACTAGTTTTTCTATTTGAAAATGTTATGTACACCAGAATATCTATCAACCAGACCTCTTCCACGGTCTTTTACACATAACATTGCGAATGCATTGTGAACAAGACCATGATAGCACCATATTTCCACAATTGGAGTCTTGTCTATTGACCGGGATTAAAACAAACTAGATTACCGACTTGCAAAAAAAAGAGTGTGTGTGTGAGTGTGTGTGTGTGTGTGTGTGTGTGTGTGTGTGTGTGTATCTATGTAATATGGGCATCATCCATAGAAAAGGAAGCCACATAAAAGTGCCATCCAAATAGGCCTTGGTTCTCAAAAGCGGGATCTTATAAGTTGAGTTCGCTATTAAAAGATGAGGTCAGACGACGAATGAAACAGTTAACAAGCAAAAGATCATTTGCACTGAACTGGCTCTTAAATTTTAATTTTCTTTGGAAATCAGCATAGTGTCAAGAGGTCGTAAAACAAAATACTAATTAGATAACCTTGCCTTTTAAACTCAGTATAAGATACGCACGTCTAATCAAAGACGGGGAAATACCGAAAGAAAACAAGGAAGTGACGTATCTCCTAATCTGGCCTAGTTAGATGTTTCGATATATTTCCTCAGGAGGGCAACAGCGGAGTCCTTAAAGCTGTGGAAAACTCCCTATTCTCAATCGCAATTCCCCTCCAAAACCAATCAAAATTAAAACAACAACAACATCAACTACAAAATAAAGGGCTCTGGACTAACCATCCAAAAGGAAATACCTTTAAATAAAACTTCTTTCACTGTCGCTGACAAAACACATGTCCTGTCGGAACGATTAATGACATTTAGTGGCTGCTGTTGGTAATTATACCCACCAAACACATTGTTGGAAACCATTGAAGTAATTGGTTCTTAAGCTTCCTCCCCCAAAGAAAGGGAATATAATGATGTGTTATAAGAAAAAAATGTACTAAAATGACAAAAGTAGCGGAAGTATTAAATAAAATTAAACCATTCTGCTATGGTGAATTCTTTTTCTAGTGGGCGGGTGGGTTTCAGTGGTCAAAATAACAACAGCGCTATCAAGAAGCTTCGGGTTTGAATCTTCGAGCGGGGTAGGGTACGCAATTTTACTGGAAGGCATTGGTCGGTAATAATAATAGCCACTACCCTGCATTACACATGCCTTGACAAAAAATGAAAATAATAAATTTAGCAAACATTAAAGAAAAAATCTCCAAAAAACCTAAACTATATTAATCTGTGGCAGCATAAAAATGTACTGCTTTTGTGCCCTAAAGTAAAATGGGAGACGATACTACTCAAGAAAGAACATGCAGTAAAGTAAGTGTGTACATTGTAAATTTAGCAACACACCTCCAAATGGTTGTATTGACATGCCAGGTGTAACGGTGACCTTTCACTAGATTTAGTTTTTAAGTTCGGATTTGCATTTGCTTTTCGCAGCAGCAGCGCTACAATTTGCTGAAATCCGTGCAAAGCAGCAAAGTGAAGTGGTGTTACTCCATCTTTGGTAGCCATATTAGCACTTAGGACTACTGATTCATGTACTGGATTCTGTGTAAAACCAAGAAAACAGCATCCACATTAGCAACTGCCACAGCAAAAATTATTGGTAATAAAATAACTGGCATTAAAAATCAATGACAGTAAAATTGATTTCTTTAACATAAACAGCAAAAAGATCAGTTATTATAAAACCTAATGATAATAAAAATAAGGGCAAGAAAGAGCAAGGTCAGGTAAAAAGAAGGCAATAAAATAAATGGCAATAGCTATCAATGACAATATTTTCAGTAACAATAAAATAAATAGCAGAAGAAACCTACGCCAAAAAATAAAGCAAAAATGGCAATAAATAGTATTTGAAGTAGTAGTAATAATAAAAACCAATGTCATTAACAGTCAACGACAGTAAAAATTAACAGTAATTAAATCAAGTATACTAAAACCAGTAGTATCATGGAAACAAATGGCTTGGCTTCGAAGCTTGTTCATTGTGGCTGTCGACAATGCAAAGACAATGAAAATTATCCTTCTAAAGCTAAAGAAAAACACAATTTTGGGTCAAACAAAGTTTCGGTAATTACATAGTGGAACAAAAAATTATTTTTTCAAATGGTGCAAGCAATGTTTCAGTTGTTTTTAAGTAAATCAAGAGTGCTGATTCCAAAAATAATATTTTTTCCTCATAAGCTCTAGATTTTTTGCTCTTAAATACACCTATATATCTGAAACGGGCCAAAACTAAGACAGACAGGAGAAGCTTTGCAGTAGAGAAACTCTAAAAAATAGTAGTTTGCTAGCATGCAAAAGAAATTTCAGCATACACAAAGTTGTGTACAAAAATGTAATACAAATACTTTCTAAGTATCATGGCTAAAACCTTCCTTTCCTAGACTTTTTGGAGTGTTCTGCATCTGGATTATCCCGTTTGAAATTCCAACAGTAGTCAGACTTCATTTTGATATCCCAACTTCCTTGATATCTCTCTTCCATAACTTTAATATGTCTTGATGAAATCGTTTTCCCTGTTCATCACTGACATCACCCAAATTCTCCGGAAATTGGTCCAAGTGGCTGTGCAGGTAGTGAACTTTGATGCTCATGTTTGCTCCTAAAATGTGAAACTTCTCCAACATGTTACCAACCAACACTTTGTAGTTGCCAGCCTCACAATTTCCCAGAAAACCCTGAATTATATCTACGAATGAGCACCAGGCTTTCAGCTCAATTCTGCTCATCGCATTTTTGAAGTTTCCATCCTTTACTAATTGTCATATTTGCAGACCATCAAAAATAACGGCTTTCAATTTTTCCTAGCTTAGTCCAGGAAATGATTTACAAATGTAAAAAATGCATGCACCATTTCTATCCAACGCTTTAACAAACTGCTTCATTAAACCCAGTTTTTTATGAAGAGGTGGAAATATGTTCTTTTTTCGTGGCACCAGAGCTTCATTTATTACATTTTTCTCCCCAACTGTAAGTTTATGTCAAATTCGCCAGTCTCTTTAAATCCAGTGGCTTGGCTTTTCTCTGCTATCCCAATAGCAAAGAAAGCATAGAAATTTTGTATAGCCTGCTTGCTGCCCAAGTAGAAAAGTCACCATTTTCAAATCTACACAAATGATCCAATTGTGCTGATCGTACTTTATACAGTTCAGGACATGCCTGATAGCCTTATATGTTTCTTTCATTTCAAACAGTCTCCAGGTACAAGCTTCATATCTTTTAACACCTAACTTCATCAAAAGACAAGGAATATTCTTGCAAAAGACAAGATCGTCTTTATGCTCAAAAAATTGAAAAAGTCTGAATCTGAAAGTTCATCTTGCGCAAATACCTGAGGCTGGCTTGGCAATACTTGAAACTCTTCGTCATCTAAGCTACCACGGTCGTAGTCATTATTTTCATCTGTGTGTTCTCTGGCCTCCTCCAAATGTTTGANTGCTGATCGTACTTTATACAGTTCAGGACATGCCTGATAGCCTTATATGTTTCTTTCATTTCAAACAGTCTCCAGGTACAAGCTTCATATCTTTTAACACCTAACTTCATCAAAAGACAAGGAATATTCTTGCAAAAGACAAGATCGTCTTTATGCTCAAAAAATTGAAAAAGTCTGAATCTGAAAGTTCATCTTGCGCAAATACCTGAGGCTGGCTTGGCAATACTTGAAACTCTTCGTCATCTAAGCTACCACGGTCGTAGTCATTATTTTCATCTGTGTGTTCTCTGGCCTCCTCCAAATGTTTGAATACAGGTACAGGAGTTTTATCACAATCTGGTACAGGTCTCAATGCTGAATTCAGGTTAGAGTACCTCAAAAATCTCCTTTTCTTACAACTGACCCCTTTCAAGTTTACTATGCAAAAGTAGCAGTCATGTACGTGGTCACGAGTCTCCCTCCAAATCATTGGAATTCCAAATTTCAAGGATTTTCTTGTACCATTTTTCCATTGACGCAAATGTTCAACACAGATTCTACAAACAGTATGTGGGGTCCAAGCCTTATCTTCATCTCCAAGCTGCATTCCAAAGTAGGCATAATACACTTGCTTGACAAATCGAGTAATAGTCTTCTGTTGTCTGGCGTCACATATTCACCACAGATATAACAAAAATATTAACCAACATCTGTTGGTAGCCATACTATCAAAAAGTGAAGTCAGTGAAGTAAAGGTGTGACCTGTCTTTGAACTGAAGCCTCTTCTACTTTTACTTGTACTAACAGTTAGCAAAGCTTTGTTCTCGTTTTTTACGATTGAATTGAATGAAAGTGACGAAAGTGACACCGCAAAATCTTTTTACAGAATCTTATCAAGCAGTGGCACAGTCAGGTTAGAAATGACAGTTTAATAAGTTGACAAATTCATACAAAGGAAATTCATTCAGTTTGCTGAAACAGGTTGAAAATGTGACACACATGGAATAAGTACATGCACAGGTTAAATGTTAACTTCCACCAACTCAATAAAAGTAGCTGCACATGATCCAGAAAGTGAGGTGCAGATGCGTTCGAAAGATTTCCATATTACATTTAGTCGTCTGACTGTTAGCAGCACCAAGAGAAATAAGGAAGTTTAGGACTAAAACTGCTAGTCAAAATGAAAAAATGTTTTTTTAAATATGCATTTCTAGCATTGATTTGTGCCATATAGACATACTCTCACAGTCTTATCAGTTCTGTCCAAAAGAAAGAAGCAACAGGGTATTTTATAGATCTTATCCGAAAGTCGTGGACACAAAACAACTGATTCTGGACAAAACAGTCATTTTATTGGGAGGGAAAACTATAGCCAATCAATGGAAACTCAGCACCCAAAAATTACTTAAAATCAACTCCTATTTTGCTACCACCAAAATATGTGTTGACTGGTGTTATTGTTAAAAAAAACCCTGTACAAAGAATCCAAGAAGAATGGTCAAAAAGTGCACAATTAACAATCCGACATAATTTTTTCAGTAAAGTGCGATAAATATATCTCTAAACAAAGTTTGTGGCAACTTTGAAAATTATGTAAATAAGTTCCTTTAAAAAATGAGTATATCAAGAAAATTAAGTGAAAACACGGGCTGTTGAAACTTGACGCAAACGATTTAACAAAAAATGGTAGGAAGTAGTATCTATTAAAACAACCACTAGGCTGTTAAAAAAGCAAGAAAAGGAAATAAATACGATTTTAACACACAAAGGCATAACAAAAAAAATACAAATACAAATAAATTAAAAAATAAATACATCTAATCTGAAATGAATAAATAAACAGAAATAAACTCTGAAAAAACAGAATAAATATTTTCAATCACAAAAATCGTTCGTTTTGACATCACAAACACGGTTGTCGAACCTTGTGTGAGTTGCAGCATTTTCTACATTGGCATAAGGGATGGCATAATGATTTCTCCTTACGGCTATCTCGTTCTACAGCCGTTCCCTCTTCTTCGGACTCAGCAGGAATTCCAAGCTTATACCTTACCTAAGGAGTAAAAATTTGACGAAATATAAAAATTTCTTATGTAGATTAACTTGGTAACAATGAAAAGTGCAAACTATGAGAATTACAATTCTTCTATCTATCCACCCATCCATCCATCCATCCATCCATCTATCAATCAATCTATCAACCAATCAATCGATCTAGCTATCTATCTATCTATCTATCTATCTATTTATATATCTATCTATCCATCTATCTATTTATCCATCTATCTAAAAAGCAGAGGTAGCAGCATCAGCAGCAGCAGTAGTAGTAACGACGGTTGTAGTGGTAGTACTACCAGGAGCAATAATACAAGAAATACAAAGAGTATTTGTGCCTTTAAAAAATGTATGTTACTTTATGGTAACAAACTTTGCAATAAACAAAAAATGAAATAAGATTATTTAAGCTAGAAATATAAGCTAGAAATCCTACCATTTCGCATTTTCCGTGGTTCAGCAAAATAAAATTCAAAAGAACAAAATGACAGTGAAATTTACAAGAAAATTAAGGTAATGTAATGAAGGCCATGGTCCTAAACATATTTTTGACGAGCATTTACTGTTCTTGGGTAACAATAAAACGGAACTACAATAGAAACCACGAGTAAGAAAGTGACAATATTCAACTTACTAGTTCATGGTCACCATCGATAACAGCTTTGATCAATCTTTCGAACTAAAGGAAGAAAAATAAAATCATAGTAAACTAAATTATCAAAGCATCTTTCACATTAGATCCACATTCTTCAGGGAACAGGGCAAGGAATAGGGAAAGGAAAGAAGCCTGTCGGTGTTACCAAAGTTGTTCCTAGAATTGTTGTTTGAAAAAATCCCAACGCCATTGTTAGATCTTTTCCTCTCTTAGAAAGAACACTGTTTAGTGGCCCAAGTCTTAAATATGAAAATTAGGGCTTACCAGAAAATACGCGATACTGACTTCCAAAAACCAATAATATTTAATTATATTCTATTATTATTATATTAAGTCATACACTTCAAAATACATTAGAAGTTTTAACAACAAAAAAGGAAGGTTATTAACAACGAATTCATCACGTAATTATCAAGAAATTAAGTCATTACGCATCAACTACGCAGGCTAATCAAGTAGTGTCAACAACTGTGTGTAAAACATGGAATGTATTCCTAAACAAAAACGGGGAAAAAGAACCATAGTATAAGTGGAGACAAGAAGGCAAAATTAAAGACAGGCAGATTAACGAGTTCAAACATTGTCCCAGTTTTTATGATATTCCACTAGCAAAAGTTTATAGCCTCTGTGAGAATATATGGAATATCCCTCAAGAAGACAACAAAGCTGCGGTGTGTTTAGCAGATATGAAGTGATGAAAAAGGAACTCGAAGGCGATAAGAGCATTACAATCGAATTTCTAAGAAAATTATCACACTGGAAACCTCCCAGTCCCCCAAGAGTGCAAGGTTATTGGTTAAAATGTATTTTTTTCTACACAATAACTAGTAATTTTATCCTACAGGTGCCTTCAAGATTTACCGGTATGTACTATCTTATGCACCATCACGTATGACAATGGAGAGAGTTGTATTTATCAGGAATGATTTACGTAATGAAACACTCCATGTAGCTACAGACTAATGAGCTGTTAACTACTCATACGGGCTGGGTTAACTGAAATGAAAGTAGACTATATTTATATGCCATTAGAAAATAAAGCAGAATAGATGAAAGAACAATATACATAAAAGAAAGAAGCCAGAAGGGGCCAGAGATTTATTTCATTGACAAGATGGATTTACGATGAAAACGTGGAAATGGATCGATAATCGAAAAACCTACAGTATAATTTCTTATTCATGGATCAGAGTGCTTACGTATCTTTGAAATAGCACCACAGAAAAAGTTAATTGTAAAAACAAAGAATAGCTGTAAAATTAAGCAGTGAAAGAAAATCAATCCCGAGGGAAAGATGATATCAGTGGAGGCTTATGAAGATTTCCCATTACTCTTGCTACCTGTATTACCCTAATACATATGACATTGATACTCAATAATGCAAAAATGGGTATCAGGTTTACAAAATATGAAAAGCTGAACACCTTCTTTTACATGGAAGACTTAAAACTCTTTGTTAAACGTAAAGAAGGGTTCATTGTACTGAAACAAACTGTATGGGTATTTAGTCCTGACAAAGGTATAGCGCTTGGACTCGCTAAATATACTTCATTAGTGATTATCAGAGGAGAAAAGCCAAAGAAAAAGGCACAAAAATTTTCAACCAGACAAACGATAACATCAATGGATAAAAAGACAAATATCTTAAATATCGACAGTGGTGATATCGTAAAACGGATAAATACTTGGCCTGTGTACTCATTTTGCTAAACTAAGGCTTTTTAAAAATGGAATACAAACAAAATCCAGGTGGTAGACAAAAGAACTCTAAAACTTTTGAAATGCGTAATCTCACAATTTAAGACGTGGTATAAGCCCCTCTTTTTATTTGTAGAAAGAAAGGTCCAAGAAATCTTCTGAAAGCAGAAAAATAAGTAGAGGTTGCAACTCTAGGTCTATAGAATTATGAAAAAAGTAATAGTGACACCCTGTGGAGTTCTTTCCTGGTGGCTAGAAAAGAAACCACTGTATTTGGACCAGTTAGTAACAGAAAAATGAAAATAAAAAGACCCTAAAAAGCAAGACTTGAAGGAAAAGAAATTAACATGGTCAACATACACGAGATGTTGAAGAATTGATAAAAACAATACAAAATTGACTTGTTAATAATGGCTGTACAAGAACAAGCCACTAGATTGAATCCTACTGAAGCAAAGACTGTCAAAACACTGGTTCAGAGGAAATCTCTGATGTGCAAAAAAATCCTCCACAAGACGATGAAACTATTACTAGTTTCACTATTATCAGTGAGTGTCCCCAGTTACAAAAATGACGGCATAAAAGCGGGCAAAATCAAATAGTAGGAACCATACATTGGGATACACGTAGTAAAAGGGGCTTTCAGACCGGCTTTAAAAAATACGAACATTACCTACAGTAGACTCCGTTTTAGAAAATTCCAAAGTTGTGGGTAGTCGTGTCTACAACTTTCTAAATTTGCAGATAACGTCAGGGTTTCCATAAGTACCAGTACGGAACATTGGCAATTTGAAGTCACATGTGGGAACGGAAGCTCAGCTAAGTGGCAATTAAATGTCACAAATATCACGGTGACTTTTCCCCACTCCCTGTTTGTTCTGTCACTAATACCACTAATCTAATCTTGGTAAAAACTAAGACGAGTAAATTACGTATGAACAAAGGAAAACTGAAAGGTCTTTTCTATATGGACGACCTATACTTATTTACGAAAATTGTAGAAGGGTTTGAAAATTCCGGCGATCCATAAGAATCGCCCGAATTTTTAACCCAGGCTGTTGCATACAGTCTTGATTTAGACATATCTGTTGCACTCATACTGAAATGTGGCAACAGACATAGGCACAGCGAAAGTATCAGAGCATCAAAAGAAAAAAAAATACAAATGGCTTGGTCTGCCTGATCAAGATTGAGACAATGAAAGAAAAGAAACAAGAAAGAGTTATTTGAGACCTACATGAAAACTTTTGGAAGCAAAGTGATAAGTAGAGACCTCTTGAATGCAAAGAAAACGGCCTGTCTCTTTGCTTACGTATGAATATCAATCCACGATTACGTCGAAAAGGAGACATAAGAAACTGACAGAGACCCAGAATACTCTTCATTTTCATGTAAGTCGAAAGGAACAAAGCAGGAACCTTAGTAGTAACGAAGACTGCTGTATTTGTTATACTTGGACATTTGAACTATGCTGCTAACACAAATGCTGAATTCGTTGTAGCAACCCGGGACTGAAAGAACATCAAAATAGTAAAAACAGTACATCATACAATAAAGTGAACAAATGGGTGAAAAGGAAAATTCATGAAATGAATCTTTATTATCGGCAATTTCTGCAGGAATTTGAAGAAATAGCAAATGTAAAATCGTAATTCTGATTGAATGATGAACACCTTACAAGAGAAACAGGAACATTGATAACAGTAGTCCAAGACCAGCTACCTGGAGCGAAACCAAAACGAAAATCGGACAGGGCATGCAGGAAAAAGTAAAAAGCACTCAATCATACATTAATTGCTTGCCAACACTAGCTCATGTGAGGCATAGTTCTGAACTCATGTCTAAACCTGCTCTTAAAATAGAATTCTATAATAACTTGTGGGACTTCAACGTTCCAACAGTTCACGACACAAAGAGAAGAAGAACAGACTTGATTAAGATTAGTATAAAGTTTCAGACTCTGCTACACCAATTGACCCCAACATTCGCCACAAAGAAACGGAGAAATAGAAATGTTAAGTTTACTTCACCCTTTATTTTCTAGTCTTGGTAATGTGCATCTTGGGCAAGTTAGTACTATGATTGCTGTATCACTCACTGGGTGTGCAAGATAACGCCTGGTCCGGGCCTTGGCATTTCTCAGTCGTCTTTTAAATGAAAGGTCTACTTTTATTTCCGTAGTCATCGCTAGTGGAGAATAGCCAAGTGCTTGAATCGGTGTTTTCAGCAAGACATTTACATATAGATATTGAGTTATGTCTCCATTCGTACCTGTATAATGCTTTGAAATAACCACTGAGAATATATAGTTTGGTCTGTATTTGCTGACTCCTTTGACAGATATTTGGTGAAAGCTTCCATTTGCAGGAGTTTAATAAAATCCTAAGACTCAAGATTGATAACGGTCAAAGTTGACAACTTTTTTTTGGCAAAGGGCATATTAAGTTTTAGATAATTTCTAGGTAGTTTTGGTCATTCATTCTGATATTTTCCTTAACACGATCAAAGTTCATTATCTCTACCAAAATATTTGAACTACTGGTTAACTCTTGGTCGCGGAATCGTTCTTTGATAGAATTATGGCAGAAATATTAAGATATGAATTCTATCCTCGAGAATAATATTATCTCACTGATTTTATCTAGGGAATGAGGACCTACAGAGTGAGGCGAATGCTTTCATCTTCACAGTTGGCATAATTAATTCCTAGTAGGCTGATGCTTTAAGACCGAATGTTGGTTTTTCATCAAATTTATCCACGATAGGATTTGGGAAGATTTTACGTAGTGATTTTTGGACAGATATCTTTGAAATAAGGTGTGTGTGTTCAATAAAATTTAACTTAGCATTATCGACATCTGCTTCGAGTATTTTCTCAGTACTGAAAAAATTTGACCCTGTAATATTCTTGATGGTTCAAGCGCCATTCATCATTTATCAATTTCTAGCTACTGCGTAAACACCTGCTGGTGGAATTTATTTTGTCGACTCATTGTTTCTTTTTAATGAGTTTTTTAAAACTCAGTCAACGCTCTTTTAAACATGTTTTTTATAAGGGGTAGTACTTTCAACTTGCTTATCTGATGGGTTGTTTGAAGCTCCATGAGGCATTTCAAAGCAATATTGTTTTATGGGTTTTATTTTTGCTTTCGTAAAGCGTTTTTAAAGAATCTAATGAAAATTTTGGCACAAGCATTTCGAATCATTCGGTCGTTATGCATGGCGTTGCCACGTAAAAAAAATACCGAAACGCAGAAAAACAATGTTTTGTAATATCATTAAGAAACAGTGATTTTCAAACCCCATTGTGACAATTAACAATAAGGCAAAGAGTAAAATTCATTTATAGTTAATATCTCCTATTAGCTATAATTGATTTAATCAAAAGAACCTTACAGGCATGTCACGGAGCATAGAATTCCGAGGTTTATATGACACTAAGTTTCTGGGATGACAATTATCGTAAATATCAATAACTAAAAAATACTCGACGTTACCTTGGTTCTTGTGACAACAACGGGTAAGGGTTTTAAAACTGACATTTTTTGGTGTTTTGTTCAATTTTCAGCCTTTTCATGGTTTTAGAAACGATCTTAAAGTCAACATTATTTTAATCTACTCTTGAACTTGTAGGAGCGGCGTTTGAGCCTAACCCATAAATGTCATCCTTATTATTTATCAATGCTTCAATCTTATTGGCAAGTAATAAGTCTCTCGGGCAGTTTCACATTTATTCAAATTTTACTTCATGACAATTATTCCGCTCTTGTCTGACAAAAAGTGCGAAAAAACTCCAATCTACTGAACTGACAGTATCTGAAAAAGATCCCAATCTGGCTAGGCAAGCCAGTTTTGATAAAAAAAATTCGCAAATGCTTAGGTACCTTAAAGTCATACCATTTCAAGGATTATAATCTTAGTGAATTTAATGATTTCCAGTATTAGAACACAACCCAACTTTAGTCTTCCCTTTTCAAAGTAACTAAGGAACTTCTCTTGTTCTTCTTCACTGCACCAGGTATGTATATTTGTTGCAATACAACTTTCTGCCCATTGTTTACTACTTCCTCTCAGGTAAACAAACCAACCTACCTTACGCTCAATTTCTGGAGAATATTTTGTTTTCCGATATGGTAGGTGTAATTATTGATCAAAATACGGTACCCTGAAAAGAAAGCCGGCAACTGCAACAAAGTATATTTGCTTAAATGCCTTTTTTGCCCTACCCCAAATTTTATGAGACGGAAAATGCCGAAAAATTTAATAAGCGCCCATGGCGCTTATTCAAACCATTCAAGTATTTCAAATTGTCGTTTTCTATTTGGTTAAGTTAGTTGATTAAGTTATTTTCTTAATCTATTTTAATCATATTGACCTAATTAGATTCACTGCCTTTCCTCGTCATGCAAAGTAGAGGAAATAAATAATAAATAATAAAGCCGTTATCACTCTTTTTTCAAGACCGATCATAATGATACACTCAGTGATAAAAAAACAAAATAATACTTTGTCCGAGCTACGCAAACACGCCTGGTTAGCAGAGTGCATCGACCCTAACAGTACAAACGATAATAAAATGAATGCACACCTCTTCCGATTTCCTTTTCCTGTACTCTGAGCTGTGGACTACTTGCTCCCTACTGTAGCAAGGGAGAAGCATCTAAACAAGACAGTGAAATGTATTCTATTATGTAAATTGTCATAAGTAATCATACTATAGTAATCATATATATATATATATATATATATATATATATATATACACACACACAGCCTAATGGTTACATGGATGTTGAATGGCAATAATAGCAATCTATGGAGTAATAAAATTGTCAAATAAGGAAGTAAATGTAGCTGTATAATGTACATAAACAAAACCGTAACAAGAATGGCGCTGGTATCCATCACTATATATAATAAGGAGAAAGAGTCAAAAAGTTTAAAGACTAAACTTTCTATTTCGACAAGCCTATTTCGTGATATTAGCCACTCTTCAGGAGATGAATTAATTCTCTCCTTATAATATATCACGCTTTGCATTCATTGTTTGAGTACTTCTTTAACGGGAAAACCGAAACACATACTGCAGATATATATATGTACACTTCCTCAAAAGCAGTAAAAAGGGTAAAAAGGTGACTAAATCACTATAAAACCTCTAAAAAATATATACCATGGTAAAGTTTTGATATTTCTTTAGATGCTTCAGACTGACGAATAAATATCAAAACATTACCATGTGGCGCATTGTGTATTTTTTCCGGAGGCTTTATACATACACACTACTCGTGTCAGTCATAAGAGATGAACATTTAGAAATATATTCTCT
The DNA here is from genome assembly GCA_003991215.1 of Morbakka virulenta. Classification (NCBI taxonomy): domain Eukaryota; kingdom Metazoa; phylum Cnidaria; class Cubozoa; order Carybdeida; family Carukiidae; genus Morbakka; species Morbakka virulenta. The sequence continues at coordinate 3,752,230 of RDPX01000017.1, forward strand.
GAATTCCTAAAATATCTTCAATTTTAAATATTTAGCAACATTGTCTTAAAATGTGAGTTTTATCAAATTCCTTTAAAACAAAATAGATTCCAAGACTTGGTCTAAACAAGGAAAACTTATCACTAAAGTCACACATCCTACATTAACAGGATACGTCATCATAGGTAAACAAATAAACTTCGGTTCCGTCACTTCCTATAACACATACAGCCCTGCCCTGCAGGTATTCCATTAACAAGTAGAAAGTTCACATTTCCGATATGGAATTTTCATGCAAGCACTATCTTACTTAAACCGGTAAAAATATATCAACAAATATAAAGCAAATATTTAGTATTGCTCATGCTTTAACAAGCACTTACTGTAGGTAATGCTCAGGATCTGTTTTGATACTAGGTATCTCGTGTGATGAACCAGCCAATACGTTACTTTCTCTCAAACTCATATCCATATTTAATACCCTCCTATTTCCTTATACTCAACGAATTAAAAATAATAAACCACAAGATACGTAAGACTCGCATTGTCTTATTCCATACAGTGTGTGTTTTATATATAACATGGGGACAGCTCTGTTATCCTGCTGCTTCCCACACATAAGTACTCAGCGAGACTAATTCCTTAAACAAACTGTGGAATATTCTATTTTAAGAAATTATGGTAATAACGAAAAACATAAATTTTGAAAATATGTTTTGTACAAGCCAACTACTGCTGATATATGGAGTTCAAAATCTCTAGGAGCTATGGTACCTCGTGCTAATACCCCCAAAATGTCAAGAATGTAATTATTTTTCCCATTCTTCAAGCCATTTAATTTCTAACTTCCGGTAAGGTCATTCTTGTTCTAGTTCTCATTCATTAAATTACTTTTACGTTGTGTTGCAAAGCAAGCTAACAGAATTTCGCATAGCAAACGCAGCATTTGGTCACTGTGTAGATTAGTCCGATTTTAAGCCTTATCTTTATTCACTGCTTTTCGTTATGCGAACGATTTTTTGCTATCTATTTTTTGACTGGGCATACGTGATATGATATTGTTGACAAATGTGTCTGAAGGCATTATCTCAGAGAAATAGGATCTAATCCTACGTGTTACAATAGACCGTTTGTGGAGATTATCACCAAAGGAAAACTCCTTGAAAAAGCCAAAAAGTCAACAAAGAACACAAATCCCAACACCAAATCATTGCCAACATGGTGGCTCCCGCAGTGTGAATAAGGAACAACTTATGCTGAACAAGATCCAACTGATCAAGGCTTATTAAATCAAGGGTGGTCCTGATGCACAACACTACAGCTTTTTCAGAAAAAGAGGAAGAGCCTTTCCCTCAGTAAGCAATGGCACTTGCAGGGCTTACTACTACCAACTAGTCAAGCAGCTTCATGTCTGACGTCGGCTTTGTCTTAGGAGACTCACGGCTCGCAGATTTAGAGTAGGCAGGTGACATTGCTCTGTTTGCCGAAACAAACAGGGAAATGCAGCTTTTATTTGATGCTCTTGCTGAGAAGGCTGTTCAGGTTGGGCTAAAAAAATTAGTGCCGAAAAACCGAAGTCCTCTACCAAAGTCCTCTACTTCCCTGTCTGCACCACCTAATGTCACTCCGTACGGTCATCCCTTGCAAGTCGTCAATAGCTTCAAATACCTTGGGTGCGAAGTAACGCCCCACAGCGATGTACAATAAGACATGTACGTTGCTGGAGGTAAAGCTGTCAGTGCTTTTAACCTGTTGGAGAAGTGCCTTTGGAAGCGGCACGATGTTTCGGTGAAAGTGAAAGCCAGGGTCTACTGTACTTCAGGCAGATCAATCATGCTCTATGGCTGTGACACCTGGCCAGTCAAGCAGACGGATCTGATGAAAAATGAGATCTCAGAGCGAAAATGCTGGAGACGAGCTTTGGGCACACGACTTAGAGACAGGGTGTCAAATGTAAATCCTGCAGAGCGGTTCAACAACATCGAAAATTAGGGACGGGTCATCAAGTGCCGGTTGCAGTGGCTAGACCATGTGCTTCGGATGCCAAAAAGCAGGTTACCGAAAGTGGCACTTTTGGAAGAACTTCACAAGACTGGAGGCGTCCTCGTGGGAGTGTCCGAAAAACTTGGAGGCGAGTTCTGTGGAGACCTGGAGCCAGTGCTACGCCACCCCAAAATTTGGCACAGTCATTGGACTGCCAGCATGTGTATGCTGACAGCACAAGACGTGCTGCAGGACAGACTGCGGTGGAAAGGAATAATACGGGGTCTCATGGCAAACCTATTGGGTTGATCAGCTCGGAAGGGTCAAGATAATGATGATTGCTAAAGGAAGTGATTCTTAAGATAACGATTTAAAAGACTGCTGTGCATAACTTAATCATTCTTATACTTGATGTTCATGTGGACCAAAGAAACAACATTTCTTCCAAAGACCTACGATAACAAATTACAAGGGAAAAAATCATAAGAGGGATCTTCCAAAATATTAATGTTAAAGCATCTTTACCTCTTGTTTCATGGGAATAGCACTGTGTTCTCTGTCATCTTTTACAGCTGCATCTAGGAGGCACTGTACCTGTTAGCACAAATATAGTTTAAATAAAAACCTATATCAATAAAAAAAGGTCAATATGTTATTCTCAGGAATATTTACTGTCAGTTTAAATAAAAGTTAAGAGTCCTTAAAATGCTTGATATATGGGCGAAGCAACGATAGCTGTTGAGCTAGAAAGGTAACCTTGGATTCAGCATCCACCCAAATATAAAGTAATGAAGTAACGTAGGCCCGTGATAATGTTGTTATCACGGGCCTACGCACAAATATCATTTACTCTAACAATCATTATATATATATAGCATTACGACTCAGTTATTATTTTCATTTTATTGTCACTTTATTGTCACTTTCCAAAACGTAAGGTGTCCAATTACTAAACCTACATCAAAACATTAAAAAACTGAGGTAAACTGTTGCTTTAATCAACAAGTATCAATGCATAAACATTGAGTAATACGGTTACATCTACTGTAAGTAAAGAAGCTGCTTAAAAAGCAAACACTGTCAGGCAAACAGAAAATAAATGTAATCTGCTGGTGCGTTATGTAAAACAGAATAATTCCTAAGCTTATTAATATTGTTAAACAAATACATAAAAATACTACTACCCTACTATGTAGTTGGGGGTCATGAAGATTCTATCAAGAATCCATTACGTAATAGCTAGCAACTGGAATGACAAGCCCTTCCAGTGTATACGTACCTTAGAATTTAATGCACAATGTCTTGGGGTTTGTAGCATCTTGTTTTTAACAGCAACAGCAGCTCCACTATCAATAAGTATTTTTACTATTCCACCTAAACAGGGGATCATTCAGAAGTGAAACAGTTAGTTTACAGTATATATGAAGCAGTCTTCGTAAAAAGAAGTCAATTTCTAAAAATATGGTGATTACGGAGAAAAACATAATTTCCGCGTGGCGCATATTTTTAAGGTTCACCCTTAGCAGGGCTAGCACTCCCTTTTGCGCAAAGGGGTAAACGTTAACGAAAAAATAGGTGCCTGGAGTAATATGAAATAAGGGAGTATCTATAAAATATAAAGGGCACAGTGCACACGGACGTAGTTAGACCAAGAAGAAGAAAAAGAAAAACAAGAAGAGAAAGGAGATGGTTACCATTTTCTTCAATATTTATTTGTTTCGCCTATTATTCAACTCTACCTCCGAAATTATGAAGTAGGTAAATTAACATATATAAATTACCATAAATAATGAAGTAGGTAAATTAACATAAATGGAAGGAGAAAAATAACCAATGCCTTATAAGTACTATTACATATTGCTCTCCTTTAATATCTACCACATCTAATATCTACACATCTAATCTAGTAAGGAAACATACTTACTAAATCCCCATCGTGAAGCAATATGAAGAGGAGTATCTCCTTGCTCATTCGCTATATTGATATTAGTGGACATTTTACTGGATGGACTTGGATACACCAATACCTCCGTTACCTGAAAATAATGTAAATGAGGGAAATACAAAGCTCGGAGTTGATTTGTAACGTAAGTACAAACAGACGAGTAATTTTAGAAATTGTTACTCAAAATGTTGGACGAGGTAATAAAGTTCACCAGTCAGAGTTCGGCTATCCAAGCAATGGCGTTTCGTGTCAATAAGCCCTTCATCTTTTCGACCTCAGCAATTACGTTTCGGGTGTTCTAGTATGCTTCAGGTACCTGATCAGGCAATGGGGAGGGAGCACCCATACCAAACAATTTTAGGAAAGTAATCAAAGTTTAGGGTCATCAACCTCTACAAGCCAAATGTGCACGCTGTGAGACAAGATCGCAACAGCGTACGTTTTACGGTATTTTCAGAACTTTCAAAATCTAAACATTTAGATTTCAAAAAAATATTTCTTATAGAACGTTCCGCCTTTGTATCATCATCCCATACTCTTAATGGCTTCATATTCTAAAAACATGTAAGTTGTACAACATGGCAACTCTATTGGAAATAAATACGAAATTAATTTCATTTTCAGAAAGACTGAAACAATAAGTACAATATGACTGGAGTTAATGTGTTTTTCGAACGTACAAGTGTGTTTTGTATATGTAAGCTAGGTCTATATTGTGGGTGAATACAGTCGTCATAAAGAAAACTATTCTTACTTACATCTTCGTGTCCATTTGCAACGGCAAGATGCAGCGGTGCATTTCCGTCATTGTCTACTACATTAACATCTGCTCCATAATGTATTAATATCATCTAAAAAAATAAATCAAGAAAACTATTTTGTTAAAGCGCATAAAATTGTAAAGCCTTTTGTATTATCTGATACAAAAATCAACCAATAAAGTAACGTACATCATAAACCTAAAATAGTTCTTTAAAATAATATGGATTGACGACAACAGCAATTTTATGAGAAAGAAGCCAATGAAGCCAGCATATTTCAATTTTCGTGTTATGACGTGCAATTGGTAAGGAACTGTATGACTTCAATACCGATTTTGTAGCTGTTGTTTATTAACGTATTTCTAGCAGTTCCTCTCTGTAGAAAATGACTTTTTTATGTACTAGTGAGTCAGCACACATCAAGGCTAAAAGCCACTCGAGGATGAGGGTTAGGGACTTTAACTTGCATTGCACTTTGGTAAAATACGGTGCTGGCATCGTGACGGCAGGAGACAAAATTGGCTGCCATTGTAATGAGAGAAGAAAAAAGTGCCTGGCGGATGAATTACAATTACAATTGAGAAATGTACTACATGCAAATCAATTTCCTCTCGAAACTTCCCTCTTCTTTCTGTTATTAAGTTTTCCTTTCATTATCTAAGTACACGTCAAAAAGGCTTCTGATCGCAGCCATTAACGTTTATAATCTTCCAGTACTTGAATGCGTGGTTTTAAGAGTTTGCTAAGTTATTTCTCATACCAATGTCATTTTATCGAGAAAACTTTAATAGAATTGACCTCTATTTGCCTTTCCTTACCACTTCTAGCCAATTTGTGCTCAGTCGGAACAGGTACAAGATATGCAATTCCTACTTGTATAAAATGTTACTAATTACAATTTTAAAATGTCAGTAAACGTTTTTTATGCAAACACAAGCTTAGTACTAAGCTATGTACTACAATTACCTTCTTAATTTTAACGCCCTAGCACTTTAAAAAAAATGCAATTCCTTCTCGTAAATCACGCATCTAACGGTGAAACATGCAGATACAAAATACTAAGGAGTTATAGAAAAGTTTTATGTGGCGAAAAAACTTTTCTCTCTTTCACCATACCTTTTACAGCCAGTAAACTGTGCACTATATTTGGCTAAAATATCCAAAGCCTTTTATTTGTACAGCAGTTATGACAACGACATGTGCAATATTGGTTGCACAAGAATACCGCCCTAATTCCTGCAAGTATCAAATACGCGCGCTTTCCTATTACACCGGCTGCTATCAAGCTCACATCTTAAAGCGGTCAGCAGTGCAATTTTGGTATCTTTTTAAATTAAGTTTGCTTTTGTCATTAAGGCTGAATTAAGACACGTCATTAAGACGCGTAGTTAAAATGACGCCAAGTGTACAATGTGTATGGCAAAAACGAGAATGCCTTTCGCATTCGTTTAAGAAGATACCAAGAATGTCCTGTTTTACTGGTAGTTTTTTCATTTAATTTTTTTACTGTTTCATTTGCCCTCAAGCACGTGATACTAAGCAAGATTCTCCAAAACTACTCATTTTCTTTGGTCTTTCTCTTTCAAGTCAAAGTTACACATCAATGCAACAAGCCAAATTAATATAGAACATAATACAATAAACTTTTTCTGTAAGGGGTGGTTCTTTATATCTGTGTCCATTCTGCCGTGGGGAGGGACACCAATCAATGAGGAAGTTGATGATAATGTCAAGAAATCTTTCAAGTATAAAATTTGTTTTAATCCTATAACACAATACAACAGACACAACTGCTGCTCTTTTGTCAACAAAATTTTATCTCTATGGAAAATTTGTATGAAAATGGGGAGGTAAAAAATATAAATTTCAAAAAAGAAAAAAAAATTCAAAATACATTAAATTATTATGAAGCAATGCCTACAGGATCCTTAAGCTGGTAATCTATTCCACAAGGTCGTTACTTGAATGGGTACTTTTTCTACATCTTTGTGTCAGACCATTTGAACCAAATTTTCACACACACACACACACACACATACACACACACATACATACATAGACACACACACACAAAAAATATATATATATATAAATTTTAAAAAGATATAAAGCCAGGGAAGTTAAAGAAGACCAATGCCTAACTTCTGTTTATTTCTAATTTCAAATCCCTTTGTTCAGCATGCTTCATAGCGCAGGACCATATGTTGGCGTTAATGCTCACTTCAACTCAAAATCAGCAAACTGAAATATAAACAATCTAAAAAAATGTGACTGCAACTACATACCGTAACTGATTTGTGCCCTCGTGCGCAAGCAAAATGGAGCGGCGTATCTCCATGGTAGTTGGTGGCATTCACAATTGCTTCCTGTTTGATCAACATTATTGCAATGCTTTGGTGTCCTTTCAAATGATAAACATTTGTAAAGAGAAAATATTAGATTAATTGACGAAAATGACAGCACTTTTTATTCTGCTGTGAATGTTAAGCACAACTATATGCAATGATACCAAAGTACTAGATATATTTATAGTATGTTTTAACATTGAGCGAATTTTCACGGAAAAAATTCGACCCAACAACCATGTCCAATAAATGTCCTAAAAAAGCTCTTGGCTTCAAAAATGTAATTTTATGGAAAACTGCCGCTGTAGTTCTTTAGTTTTCTTACTAACTTGCTTCTCTCAATTATTACTATTTACCTTCTCAGACCATCGTCTACGAAAATCTGTGACAGTACTAACAAACTGATATATCGATGTACGAGGTATTCTTACGCTATTCATAATACCACTTCCTTGATCTAAATTCAACCTTTCATTTCGATCATTCACTTCACCTTTATATTAAATCTACGTTCACTTCTCTGCTTACATCCATTCTAAGTTTATATTTATTGTACATTCAAATTCTCAACGTCTATATTCACTGTCGGTATAGATTTATTCCTGTATTTTTCGTTTACAATCACCTTTGGTGTAATGTAAATTTTACTTTCCACCTACATGACAATTAATTCTCAAGTCTCAAGAGGAAACACCTTATCTATCATGCTCCTCTCAATAGTCAGTTTGAGACAGGAGATTGGTTAAGTTGCTCTGTATGGATTTCATGCTTTTGGGAAAACTAATATCTGTGCTAACAAACTCGCAAAGACAATTTATTTAACTGACTGCCTACAGGAAAAGCAAACTAGGAAAATTCAATTCCTTCTGTTTTTTAAATAACAAAGTTAAGCTATACGTACCAAATTCTGCAGCAACGTGAAGTAATGTTGCCCCCGTATCGTCGCGTGAGAAAACAGTGACTGCCAAGGGATCGCTTCGTTTACTAACGTGATAAAAAAAAGTTGTCAACAGGGCTCGAGTTTTCAGATTTTCCACAGGAAAATGAAAACATGTGTGGACCAAACTCGGTTCAAACCAGTACCTATCACTTTTATGCTTACAAGCACATCAACTGAGCCACAGCAACAATCCCCTTAATCAGATCATTATTTGCAATCATCAGTTTAACCTAAGTGCCACATTCTTTTCCAGGCCCCTATTTTTGGACGTCTCATCCCAGCCACTCAAGCTGAGCCTCTTCAAAAACCCCACTCACGTTACAAGGCAAGAAAGTCTTATTCCAACAACCTGGCAGGCATGGAAAATTGAAAAAAAACAACTAAAGTATTGGTTTTTGGACTAACGAAAAAGTAAATATATGCATCCACCGAACTGGGTTCGAACCAGTGCCTATGGATAGACTTGAGAGAGGTATGGCGCACTAAAGTGAACAACTTGTCAAAAAAATATAGTTTGATTAATAAAAGTGGTGCTGATGGCTTAGGTCGTTGACAATGCGGCTCTGGAGGCTATTGGCATTGGCTCAAACCAGTTCGATGCACCAATATTTTTTCATGTCGCTAAAATTAAAAATCCTCTCCTGCAAAACTTTCAACAAAAATGAAAACATGTTTTAATACCGTATACCTCTGTCTAAATGCCTTCTTTGCATATATATATTTTAAGACGTCTGCCCACAATATACGAAAGAAGCTTTCAGAGTAGCAGCCAAATTACAACTGCTTTGTTCCCTAGAGTGACGGCCCCTTAAGAAACCACATGACTAGATAGATCTCAAACACAACTACCTAGGAGAGATTTTAAGGATACAGCATTGCACTCTGCATGAGACAAAAAGCATCCTCTTCTTTATATCCATCCACTTTCTAAAACACGAAATTCAGTTTACCGCTAACTAGTGTTTTAGTAAAAAAAAGCTTGTATATTTTCTCTTGTGGAGGTACTAAAAAGTCCAAATACTGATGTAACCAGTGGTGGTATCAACTGCAATCTGGATCGATATAGAAACTCTCCAATAGTTATTTCCTATCGAGTACCACAAAAATTTTGCTAAAAACAACTCAATCAGAGTTGTTAAATTAGGATTAGCCAATCAGCGACAGGAAAATCAATGCCTAAACTTCTCATTTTTCTCTAACGAGTGCCAAAACAAAAATGTACGCAGTTCATTGATAAATCACCTTTTCAAAAATACACTTTTGTGTCAGTTCCTGTTAAATAGCTTATCCCTTAGCACAAGAGAGTCAAGCGTTGAGATTTGACCAAAGTAGTGCTCTTAAAAATAAACATTTCAAACTGTTTAAGAAAACAAACCTTATGATTATCTGTTCACATTTGGGGCATGAACAGAGTGGATGGCACAGTAAAACAGCTATATCTTTTTTCTCGTTGGCTGCATTGTTCTTCAAAATCTGTAATGCGTTTTCTTCGTCTCCGTCGATAACGCACTATGTGGAGAATATTCAAATATACGTCATGATAATATTGCGTATTGTATATTAATATAGAAAGATAAAGACATACCCAACGATTGAGATACAGGTACTACGCAGGTCAATATTAACAAGTATTTTCAGAAAACTAGTGGCTTATTACCACAGATTCTATATATCAACAAACAGATGCCACAGCTACGGTCTCACCACTGATCCGAGCTTTGACTAAATCCTTTTAGCCAATGGCTTTAATGAAAACAAATCTCCTGAATCATAACTAAGGATAAATGACTATGTGTATTACAGGTTTTTCGGGTTAACGAAACTTATGAACAAAGCAACACTAGCTCCGTGGTTAGCAAGTCCAAAAATAAACCACAGAGTTTATGTTTAATCGTTTTTAGATATTCTCGCAGAAATAAATTCCATTTCCATAAAAACCAGTGTATCTCACCAGGAATTCTTCTTGAATGACTTGTATTCCACAATACGTGCTATAAGACTCATTCAGTTCGACGCAGTAAAAATTTAGTGTCATTAAAGGTTTGGTGCATCCTGCTGTCTTTATTTACCCTTTTGAGAAAGTACACAGAAAATTCGATAAAATTAAGCAAATTTTACTGAGGTAAGGGTAACTCTAAAACTGTACTTGATAAGGCTATTCACCACATCTATCCAATTTTTATCATCGTGTCAAACTAGGGCTCCAAAGTGTCTTGCAATTTTAAACTACTATGGGTAGAACCAGTGTTTACTAAATAACAAATGCAAAATACGTACTATTTACAGGCAAAATTGTCTGTTATTCGACTTTAGACTGGATGGAAATAGAAAACCATCCAGGAAATTGTTAGTTATGAATCGGCTACTGAGCAGCATCTATCGCTAGACAGTGTATAGGGAGGGTGTCGAGATAAAACAGTTTTGTGTGATTAACAGGGCGGCGTCTGCCATCCGCCTTCAAGCATTAGGGAATATTCAAATCCATTTTTTATCATATCTGTTTTGTAGGCAATAAATTCAACTAAGGCCTTTCATTGTTTAAAGAAAGACATAGAAGTGGAATTCCTTTAGTTTTCCTTATTGGAAAATTACTGCTTTATTTGTATTTTCTCATTCTGACGTTTTTTCTTGGTTGACAGCCAGCAAAAAGCATTCGATCAATTGAACGTCATTTCAATCCTTGTTCCCGTTCTTTTCGACGGATCCAAGCGGCGATATTCAAACTCATAACTTTATGAACGAAACATTGAGAAAAGAAAACGTAGCCATACGCTCTTTCCTGCCTTTGTGTTTGAAAGAAAAACTGTATCTTTCCAACACGAATTAAAACGCCTTTATGAATTTACGTATGTATGTATTTTGCATGGAAAATTAAAAATCCTTGAAGGCGCAAAAATATGAAGTAGGAAGCACTAATACACAAACTCCTAACACCAAAACCCTTAACAAAACAAGCAAAGTACCCTTAAATTCACTGTTATTATCATATTCAGTTACTTAAAACAAACGAAACAACAATTATTTAAGTGAACAAAATCAAAGGTATGAAAATTTCTAATACATGACTAATACATGATTTTATCAATAATTATGGCTACTTTCTTACTGTGAATTTCAGAATAAAAAGTTTCAGATGTAGAGAGTAGCGAAAGCTTTAGCTTATCATGACAAAGTCGCCCTATCCTTAGTGTAATAAAGGGCCAAAGCTAATTGCACCACATTTTTTAAGCTCGGAAGTACGTTTCGGTGAGTAAGTGAAGTACGGTGAGCCTTGTTTATTCACCAACGGAAACGGTTCCGCTAAATTTTTCAGTTGCTATAAGCATAAACGTTTATTTTTATTATGGTGTCAAATTATTCAAAAAGTTCTTTTACTGGAAGTCAATTATATAAGCATATTTTGAAGCTCCTTTATTTCAGTATATATGACCTGATCTGGAAATCAAAACTGACGCAAAGACAAAATCAACAGTTTTGTTATTGGCCAATACAGTACATCAGCACCGAGAGAGAGAGAGAGAGAGAGAGAGAGAGAGAGAGAGAGAGAGAGAGAGAGAGAGAGAGAGAGAGAGAGAGAGAGAGAGAGAGAGAGAGA
>RDPX01000017.1:3763811-3798845 GCA_003991215.1 Morbakka virulenta
GAGAGAGGAGAGAGAGAGAGAGAGAGAGAGAGAGAGAGAGAGAGAGAGAGAGAGAGAGAGAGAGAACAGAGACAGAGTGTGTGTGTGTGCCTGTCTGTCTGTCTGTCTGTGTCTGTGCGGAAAGAAGTTTCCTCTTCCCTCTTTGACTGACACACAGACAGGAATTTAATGTAAATTAGTTATAAATCAGGTTAGTTGCTGCAAAAACTAACGTTACAGATTCTTTAATCTTGGTGAAAACAAAATAAAAAAGAACAATAACACCACAAACAACTACTTTTCAAGTGTCTGGTTGGAAAGAAAAAAGGTCATTTTCCACACTCTCCCAAATTCCGATGAGGGTAGGTAACAGTTCTTACCTTGTATAATTTGTCTAGAAGTGAAGGGTCGTTGGTTTTTCCATTATCACCTACTTTGTCGGCAAACCCACTCTTGATTGTTTGTCCCTGCATGGAATATTAATAACAAATGTGACTAAAAACAAAACTAAAACATGCTGTATTCTAAGAGCAAACAGAATATGTTACACAGTATTAACTTGTTTGAATAGTTTTGAAAAGCATACCCTGTTACACGACTCAGAAGTTACTGACGTTAAAGTTCTAGCATGCACGAGCATGCTTAACATTTTACCCAATATGTTTGTTTATATTAAATTATGTGTGGTGCATGGTGAGTTGAAGACTCTTTCGTCTCAAAGAAAGATAAAAACTCTCATGAACTTGTAATAATTCAAGATTATGTCAATGGGTATATCAATATATGCAATTTATAAATATACATAAATATATACCACCAAATAAAAGATGAAAGACAAATCCAAGATGACCAGCAATAGTTTCTAACAGAATACTTGATATTTCCCTGAAGTTAAAATATTTAAGTAACAGTTCCTACCACCCTTTAACCTACCTTAAGGCTGCGTTAATCTGTACTATGATAACTTGATCATTAAATCAAAAAGAAAAATTTGGTTCCAAATATTGTAAACAAAGATGAATAGGTACACAATAACCAAAGAACATTTTTTATCATTCTTGTAAGGGTCTGCCTTAACAAGGATGAAAGCCACCTTAGAAAATTACTTGTAATCACTCTAATTCTCCCTCCCCCTTCCTTTTCTATCCCTCTTCCAAGTTTAGCTTCGAAAACACTTAAAAAAACAAAAATCTGCAACTTATATCAGTAAAAAAGTAGGGGCAGCACTCCTAGGGTTAAAGTGAAACTCGAATCGGTAAGCCCTCTCATGGTATTCTGATGACCTACTACCTGGTCACAACTATGACGTAAATAAACAGTCAATGCACTCAAATTAATATTGAACTTGTACGACGATAACTAAAGTGGTATTAATATCCATTTCCATAACTGTGTTTTGTCAACAAAAATTAGACACTGTAAAGATATACTAAACGTCATTTTAAAAAGCCAGCAGATGTCACATTAATGTAGTAAAGCAACTTTCAGTAAGTACAAAAGACTAAGTGAACTACATTGGCCAATATTGACCACTGAGCCATTTGTATTGGGCTTTGTCTGTCTTGGTTCATATTTTTGTTGCATTGCTCGCGTTAACCTAAATAGCTATAGAATTCGTGCTTCAAGGTGTAAGCTTATGAAGCAACGTCTAGGTACAAAGCACAAAAGAACACAATACACGAGGAAAAAGAAAGCAAATTCCACAGTAAACTGAGAAGATATAACAAGCTCAACGGATGTAGCTATTTTTGTTTCATTTTTACTTCAGAAAAACTAGTTACCTCACTTTGGAATGAGTAAGATTATTGTTTCATCTTATCATATTTGCTAGTTATTTACAATTTTTCTTCTAAATTTTGGTCCAAAAGTTAGGAATTGTTTTTATTATCTGTTTGTGGGCCTTGGGGTCTCTACAATAATTACGCAAAATAATATTTAAGTAAACTTATACCATCATACGTATGTAACACTTGAGTGCATAATTGATATTGATATTCCGCGATGAAGAATTGAGTTTAAATATAGTAATCCCTCACTGGAACTACTTATCAATAACTGTTTTACATTCATCAAAACTCACTGTCACACGACTTGTTTTCATAACATTGTCCAATTTTCCATTTCTGACATACTCCACTGCAGCCTCTGTTGATGCCAAGTAAAATCTTTAAAAAAAACACCAGGTGAATGGTAATGAACCATTTCTTAATGTCAACATCTGCAAGAAAGATTTCTGGAACATCATGTACACACATATACTCCTACCCCCCAAAATTATTGCTTCCATATTTCTTAAAAATACTTGAACAAAAGTCTATGTCTAAAATAAGCAAGGAAAGGTTCACATACAATTATTTAATAATTTACGGGAGTGGAATGCCTTAAATGAGCATCTGTAGGTGTCTGATCACCATTTCTGTAAGGCGCTACAACGAATTTTTCCACATACAAAACCTGAAATACTAAATTGCTCCATGATAAACTAATAGGAATACAACTGATCGCTACCCCTATGCACTTTCCTCGGCAACGGGACGCAAGGGTTACTACAAAGTTCTACGTTTTCTTCTGTCCTTCCTTTTGTATACAAGTAATCTTCTGTCACAATAGCAAAACTATGCAATTCCTTTCCTGACGATACTAACTCAAGCTTGTATGTCACTAAGCAATGTTCACTACGCAACAAAGAAATCTGTCTTCCAAAGCCTGCATGGGTATTGCTTCCTCGACCATTGTATAAATAAACGGGGTGGCCTGTACGATAGAAATTAACTATACACCCCCAAATGCTGAAAAGTCCTTGCAGTAAGTTTCCACTTCTGATTTCAATCTAATTAAGGTATGCAGTCTGAAAAAAAGGAAATCTTTGAATTTGTCGATTCGTTGGTTCTGTAGATTACATGACGAACTTATTAAAGCATATATGAAGGCTCTCATTTAGCAATCTGCCGCTGCAAGGATAAAAACTACTCAACTGAATGTTAGGTTTTCGATAAATACCAGACTAAAGTTTGGCCATTAAACATGTACCCTGATGAATAATTTAGAAAATGTGTACTATTTGGTACTACGCCAAGGCAGCCACTGGTGTTGGTTTCATTTTTAGTTCCTTTGATGAGTACAACTTTCATTTCTACCAATTTGGTGAAGAGATAGGCCTACGTTTAATTAATACAATATAAGTTGCTTCAGTAGTAAGAATGAATAATAAATTAGTAAACAAATAAGTAAATAAATAGATATCACATTAGGAATACATTTGACGGGGGCAACAATGGGGAAATTAAACTCTCTTAAAAACATAAAAACAACAAAAGTAAATAATAATGAGGCAACCCAATGGCATTTACCAGTTTCTTAATTACACTCGCTCTAGCTTAATTATGCAAAATTTAAACTTACTGAAATTCATCACTTTTGCACCTTGAAAAATGGAAGTTATGCATATACGTCAGGTTGGCAAGCCTAGAAGTAAGCGAGGTTTTGTTCGTTCAATAAAAAATCACGGTGAAAATCAAGACAAATGCTACATTTATGCAACTCTAAAACTGTCCCCGAATGGATCTTGACCATAGATTCAAGTAATCTGTCCCTTCAAACTCCTCTGCCAGGTAATTTTGTCTACGATTGGGAAAAAATCCATTACATGCCATCCTTTCAATCACATCAATTTAGGAAGTCACTGTCTAAGGTTTAATCCAGTATCGTTCTACTCAAAGTAAATAAATTTTTCCGCAATTGAATTAACAAATGTTATTCTCACACCCTAGACTCGCAACATTATTTTATATGTAACTGCAACATGAGCCTAGATCAATTAGCTCTGAAGTGTACCGTAAGCAATTTCCTACTAACATCTGATGCTCCTCTCCCAGATACAAAAAAAATTTCGTTATTGATGTGAGGGAAGGATGCAGGGCATATATTCTAAATCTATATTAATAGTTCACTCAAGTTTTCTTGAAACTAAAAATAAAGAAGTAGGGGCATTTCCTTTACGTGCTTCCAAACATGTAAGCATATCAAGTACAGAAAGTCTTACTAAAGAAAATATTGGTATGTACGGCTTTTTTGAAGTGAAGTATTTACAATATATTAATCATCCAAGGCGACCAGGTCCGTCATATGTTGTGGCATTTTTTCATTTTAATCCTAAGAAATAATTCGGATAATGCTCTATCATTACTCAATACAACACAACGGACTATTCGTATTGCTTTTGTATAATTCACAGATGCGAGAGTTTTCTCTTTTCTACAGGTCCATACCGCTTTTGACAATGTGCTGACAGGCAACTGGGATAAATACTTGACTGAAAATACGGGTTGATCCTTATAAATTCTTTATGGATTTAGCAGTATTATCCCCTTTTATTCCTTGAAATAACCATTTGCAAAATTCTGTAAAATTACATATTTTGTTTTGCATTCCGCCTTACAAGCTTTAGTGTAATATTTTTTCTGCTATCTATTTTCAGGGAGAGACATTTTTTCAATGAAAATGTAACTCCTAACAATTCATTCGTTACCCAGTAGAGTGTGCTGGTCACTTATATACCGCTCAATGCTGAATAATTCCAATAATTTCAATTAAAAATAATTTTACTTAGACTTTACATAATTTAATTTTTCTTTCAATTGTACATCACTAGAAAGGAAAACATTCCTCTTTTCTGGTACTGGAACACATACTAGTGACACAATTTGAAATTATTCTTTTAAAATTGCAGGTCCAAAACTGAAGGCATTTTATTCAGTCAACTTTTTGCTAAAGATCTTCAAATCAAAAATAATAATACAGTGGTAATCCGAAAATGTAATTACAAGAGCTTCAATACTTCAAAAGAAATTGGTCTATTTTCCACCTATCAAATGACCAAAAGGGGGTTGGAGGCTCATATGACGTACAACAAGTGCAATAGCATACTCTTATATATATTTATTTCCAAACAAGTACTTTTTAGAAACTATTAATCATATTTATAAATGTTTTCAGTGTTGTAAATGCCAAAACTATACTTTACTCTATTGATTGCTTATCTATGTAAATATTATTCAAATACTAAACATTTGTCTCAGCCTCCATTACGATCCCGCAAACAATCATGCATTTGAGGGTAACGTAATGTCAATTTACTTTACATGCCTTGGGTGCAGCTGTAACTAGTATAACTGCTTTTCTACGCAGAAATTATGATTCCCAACAGCGATATTTACTTAAAGATTCAGTTAGTTACTTATTGCACAGGCATCGTTTAGTTCCAAGTATATCGAGTATCCATGGGGCTAATTTGCAGCCCATACAAATGTCTGTGCGGCGCTGCCATACATAATCGTAACAATGTGCTTGCACAGTCAACGAAAACTATTGAACACAACTGGTAACAGTAACTTCGTCAAGAAATGTTCAATGCATGGCTCCAAATGACAACTGTAAATTGATTCCATTATTATGCCTACAATTGATAAAATATGGATTTATAAAAAACAAACAAACATGATTTAACTTCTCTAATATCTGGGAATACATATCAAAGACGAGAATTCGGTTGATAAACAAATGCACGTGTAAAATATAGGCTGCATCGACAAGCACCTGGATCAGCCCCCGTGGCTTTCATAGCCATCTGCTCTACCTGCTAAACAGTTCAAATCTAGGCAGATACAATTACCAGGTCTCTTAGTTCTTGTTACAAAGATACTACCACCACAATTACATAAATGTACAAGTCGATACAAACATACCAGTTTGGTATCTCTGATTTAACGACCAGAAAAACGAGGACAACAAGAAGATCGTCCGCTGTAACTGCATTTGACGTATCACCTAAAGCAAAATGGAAATAAACAATTATTATGCCTGGTCATTTTATTTCTTAAAGAAATTACAAAAATAGTTTTGTAATTTGTTTTGTTTTAAACAATAAAAGAATTCATTCGTCATGCTCAACCAACAACTACAGTTTGTGACTCTGTACCATAAAAAAAACACCTTGTTTGTCCTAAATGTTTAAGAGTTCAATAAACTGCTCTTACTTTAGATTCATACGTGGTTGAGCGATATTCAATAAGAGTTTTTAATAGCACAATTTGCTATAAAAAGCTCCTACTTTCTCAAACCGGTGGGCAATCTGCTAGAACAATGGAACAACTGTTACAAAACACCATTTCCTTCATATTCGACTTATTCTACATTTTATATCTATCAAACACAGTATGTTTATAATATCACGTTGCATGACATCACTTTGATAAACTGTGATTTTGTCTAGAAGGACCATTTACAAATGAGGGCTTTTTGGACTTTCAATTCAGTATGAACTGCATTAATAACGAAATCAACGGTCAATTTTGTCAGTTTTAATAGACGTCGGTTGTTTCTGATATCAGTTGAAAGCTTCATTCAAAAAACTTATGGAAGCATGTTCTTGGAACTTGGACGTCAAACTGACAGCTAGGTTTTAGACAAAATACAGACAAATGTAATACATAGCAAGGCAGGGGAACGCAAGAACAAAGACAGAAAAGATTGAAATAAGGTTAACGAAAAGAACAAAACCTAAGCGACAGACTATACACAAGAGCAAGAGTAAATCAGATGCAAAGTGTGATGACGGTAATGATGATTAAGGAGGAGGAAGAAGGGAGAAGTGGACTGGCCTGATGATATGATTATGACACGATGACGGTAACGGTAGAAAATAACAACTGAATTTCCAAATTTTCTACTGTCATTTAATATGGTTCATTTTCTTACTTCTTTTTTGACGGGATCAAAGTGGTTGGTTGTCTTTAATTCTGTACGTGAGCTTGATGTCCAGCGTTCAGAGGGAAAGATGGCACAATGTACAGGAAGGTTTACACTAAACGGACAAGTCGTTGAAATGTCCTCTATGACACCTCTGGTGGTACAGAAGAATGCCATAGCCACTAAGTTTGTTGGATGAAAAGGAATTTTGAAACGTATATATTCAAGTCATAATTTAATTTTTTCAAATATTCCAATAGTTTTCGGATTGACCTATCTCGGCACAAAAAGAAGCTGGGTGCTTCCAAAAGTAAGTATTTTGAGCTGACTTCCTTGCTGTCTTTGCAAAACGTGGAATTGGCATCAGCATTCTTAAACAAAATATCAGGAAAGTAAATACCCAATTTATGTATATTGTTGGGGTATTTGGTTCCTTTCCGTTGCAGTGCTTCTGACGACCTGTTACAAATGAAGCAAAAAGCTCCGGTTTTGTAACTCGCTTGACCACAGCTAAAACATTAAGTCTGAAGCGAACACATCCAAACAGGTAATCTTCGTCAAATGAGTACAGTACACCCTGCATAAGTCGGACCGGTGTGGACCGAAAAATTCATTCGGGTTACGTTAAGATTCAGCTAATATATTTATTTATTCAAACAGGTACTGGACTAAGCAAATCATACGCACAGGTCAAAATTCAACTTTACTCTGATTTACAATATTTATCCTCTTTACTATCCTTGTGAACATACATTATGTATACAATACGCGTCGCCTCATTTCAGAAGCCTGTATTTTTATTCTCTTCTTGAATTTTGACAGAAAAATGGATAAGAATCGCCTAAATCCCCTTAGCCAGAACCACTAGTATGGGATTAGCTTGACTGAGCTTGAAAAGGCGAAGGGACCGCAGGGCATTGTGGAGTTTGTGTAATGGTACAGTTTCCTATTTAGAATCAGTACTGTCAATACGATCGTCTGCATTAAGAGTGTTTCCACCGTCTTGGTTATCAGAAAAACTGACCCGTTATTCATGGCTAATTTCCAGGAGGATATCTTCATGGTAAAATCAGATGATCTGGAGGCCATTTATTTTAGGAAAACTCTACTCCACGTATCTTAATCTGACCAAGCGCCAATTAACTACTGAAAAGCTTTAAACAAACATAGGTCGCATCCAACTCATGAGCAAAAACTCCATGGACTATAAACAATTGTATCAAACATTTGTCCAACATAGGCTAAGATCCGACTTCCAGATTCCGACCTACAGAAACCGACTTAGAGATAGAAAATCAAAAAGAATACGTGTACATATAATCCGTGCCGGAGCTATATGTCTGAGATCAGCGAGTTTCCGTCTTAAACGATACCGACTTTACGAGACCTACTAACGCGTGGTTTGCTGCGTATCTAACTCAGGTCTTCGTCATCACCATCAACATCATCGAAGTAGTCGCCATAATCAGACTTAGCCGACTAACTGAAATCCTTTACAAACTCTCCGTATATTAAGGTCTGGTGTCGCCATCAACCATATTCTTGACAAGCTGATGTTTTTCCTTAAAGCTACGTGTCCGTTCGTTGATTTTTGCCTTCCAGTTCCTTAGAAATTTTGAAGATGCGCCCTCATTTCTGCTTTCATGTTTAGAATTTTCTTGTGTATGACTTCTTTATCCGCGTTATCTTCTAACTTTTTTTCGATAGCAAAGAAACATTTCTATTAAGTTCTTTTTAGAGTTCACGCCATTGTTCCGTATTGTTGTTCTTTGATACTGTGGGAACCGAATTGTTACTGCCCGGGTATAATTCTATAAACTTACAAATCTCTTTTCAAACAAAAGCTATTTTTCCCCCAAATACTCTGTTTTGCTAATTTCATCCATACCTCGTTTTATCATTGTTAAAATGAAGTTATCTAAATTCTTGTTCTAGTTTTGTATTCTATTCCGTTAATTGTTCACGTCTATCGCACATTAAAATTCTCAAAAATCTTTTAACTCTGACGACGCAAAAAAACTCAAGTCACACAAAAGAAAAGTTTAGGCACCATCTCTTTCTGTCAATTTACTGAGATTATTAAGAAGCATCTCTCTTTAGTCCTTACCTCTATAGTCTTCAATCGTTCTTGTAAAGATAAGATTTCATGGGGAATATTTTCCTATAATGAATCCAACCAGCCTTATATCAGCTCTTCTTTTCCTCTTTACTACACACCTTTTTTTGTCTGCTTGACTTTTCTATTTAGGTTCAAATTATGGCCGGCAAACCGCATTTGTTAATTAGTAATCCATCCAATACTTAAACCAACACATATATAAAAAGTCCCCATCCCTTAAACATATGCAAATGCAACACAATGAATTGTAAAAATTCAAATGAAAAAATCAATTCACCAAATTACAATAAATATTATGTTCAGCACGAAACCCACGGTTTAGAGAAACTTATNATAGTCTATAGTCTATAGTCTATAGTCGTTCTTGTAAAGACAAGATTTCATGGGGAATATTTTCCTATAATGAATCCAACCAGCCTTATATCAGCTCTTCTTTTCCTCTTTACTACACACCTTTTTTTGTCTGCTTGACTTTTCTATTTAGGTTCAAATTATGGCCGGCAAACCGCATTTGTTAATTAGTAATCCATCCAATACTTAAACCAACACATATATAAAAAGTCCCCATCCCTTAAACATATGCAAATGCAACACAATGAATTGTAAAAATTCAAATGAAAAAATCAATTCACCAAATTACAATAAATATTATGTTCAGCACGAAACCCACGGTTTAGAGAAACTTATAGAGAATTGCTTGATTTTGCAAAACTTTGGGTGAACAGCGACTAGTCTTAATCTGTGGGTAAAATACAATTGGTAGGGTCCAAACAACCATGTGGCTAGACATAGTTATTACAATGATTAGTATTTACTGCAATGCGTCAGTTCGACAAGTTGTTTCATGCGACCTGCAAAAGTCAGTAAATATAGTTTGAGGAATTGAACAGCAAACATAGGTGTGTCTACTATCTGTAGCTATTTGAAAATTTATGACTTTAAGTCAAAATACAAGAAAAACTTACCTTCGGTCTGAAAGTGAATAGATTCCGAAATAGTAGTCATAGTTAACTTCAGGACGTACAGCTTTTCAAGTGGAGTTGTAAACTACAAAAAACGGCACATTTGTAAGTCCTTTGTAAGCCTAAATCCCTCACGCATACATAACAATATTATTATTATTATTATTATTATTATTATTATTATTAATAATAATAACAATAACAACAATAAGGTCTTAATAGACATACGCATAGAAATGGAAAGAAATGCCAAATTGAATGCAAAATCTGAAGGTCTGAAAATTCTTACTGAAAAATGGGGAAATACGGCACTTCATGGTAAGTACCTTAATCGGGCCAATGACAAAGGTGCTAACAAATTTAAATCTCATCAATGGTTGGCTTCGTCTGGACTCAAATCCAAAACAAAAGGAGTAGTACAGAAGGAGCTCGGCATTAGTGTTTCCATACAAAAAATTTTCACGACAATGTTTTGAAAACGGCACTGATTTCTCTTGTAGAATATGTGACCAGCAAAGGGAGATTATTGATCATATAGTGTCCGGTAGTCCCATAATGGCCCCAACAGAATGTCAAAAGCGCCATGGCAGGATGAGTCAATATATCCACTGGGTGTTATGTAAAGATTTCAAACTTCCTCACGATGAATATTGGTGGAAGCATAAACCAGTGTCTAAGAGAAAACAATTTTATCACAATACTCTGAGTCTTTAGTTAGAACTATTCAGGCAAACCGACCAAATATTGTCATTAAGAACCATCAAAATAAGACCTGTTTCTTCACAGATTTGAGTATACCAGCTGATAGTAACACATCGTTAAAGACATTCGAAAAACTCAGTAAGTATAAGCATCTTGGGATAGAAATCACAAAGATGTGGCATCAAAAAACCACAACAATTCCTGTTGTCGTTGGGACTCTGGGAATGGTACCAAAATATGCACCATGTTACATTGACCAAATCCCTGGAAAAACTTCTCTTTCTGAAATACAAAAAATTACACTTGTGGGTACACCACACATCTTGCAAAAAATTCATTCTATCTAGATTGTATCCTTGTTATTCTTTCTGTTGCTTGAGGTCCCAGAGTAGGGCTTGGCACGGATCGCATATGAACAAAGCAAATTCAAAAGATAAAATAATAATAATGGTTGTGAAAGTTACGGAATGTTACAGTATGCTAGTAGTCAGTGGTGCAAAAGGGGTACTTTCAAATATGTTTCAAATCCACATAATGAAGCTAGGAATTTTCCCCTCGTTATAGGTTGTACAGAAAACAGCACTGTTAAAAACCGCAAAAACTGTTACGAATTTTTTGCCTATGTAGGTCTGTGGCAGGCTGAGCTTTCACGCAAAGGACCACAACAATAAAAAAAACCAATTATCACAAAACAGAACATTCATATTTCGACAAACATTAAGATATTTACAGCAAAGAAGACTAATGTTTTTTCTGACATCTTGGCATACAAAACAATACAAAACAATACAAATAATAGCATTCATCAAAATTGCATCATACTTTAATAAAGATTTTACAATGGTAGCATTTACCTAACAAAAGTCATAAGGAACCAAGAAAATCGCATTTCTCTTTCAAAGTAGCTTTGAACTCGGGCCGTATATTACTGGTGGAAATTAAACACTAGCCTTCTTCATTTCTAGAAAAATACAGAACAACTCTTGTAGATTTCACACCCTTTTAACATTCTGCCTAGGGTCAACTAGCAATGAAAATGACACCACTCTTTTTTGATTTCATGTCAACCAGGAATGAAAAGAACTTGCTGTGGTTCAGCCCTTTCGAACGAATGCAGTTGAAAGATTTCACAACTCGCTTCACAATTGTTCTGCATGGAGCAGTGACTTCCATAAACTATGCTGGTGGAAAACACAGAGCAAGGGAACTGCTTTTTTGTCTGGATGCATACCAATCAATTTGTCATTGACCATTTTTTTCTACCCATATGGTGTGATGCTGACAGGGTTGTTCCAACCCAACGCTGTCGATCAAAGCAGCCACACAGGTGAAGAAACAAATCTTCTTCATTTATTGTGTCTTTCATCGACAGAAATTCTTTTGTCAAATTCAGGTCTCTCTCGATGCCTTTAATAAAAATATTCATTTCTGCTTTATCTAAAACATCTGTACTGTCATAAGATAAATTGAAAAGTAATCGAATTTCTTAATTTTCCTTGCCAGTTGATAAGCTTAAAACACGTCACACTATGATTTCCCTATAAAAGGAAACATCGTAAACCTGCATTCTAACTACTAGGAACATACTTTTTCCAATTGCATCAAAATAGTCTTTTACAAATTCTGCAACCAAAAATGGCTTGTTATACTTCGCTGTCTTGTAAGCAACTAACAAACTTATGTGAGTGGCTTGCTTTGGAGAAGAACAAGTACGACATCATCAATTGTTGCTTCTAAAGAGTCTCGTGTAAAATTGAATTTTTTTTATTAAATTATTTTCTGAAAGATCTCGAACAACCGACAGAGCAGGGTTGTGACAGAAAGACCAGCAGGTAGGAAATGTGGTTGATAACTATGGGCCAGTATCTCGCTCGTCACTAATGGAAAAAGTAAGAAGTAATTGGTGACAGTGTATACAAAATACTTTAAAAAAAGGGGGGGGGGGTATTCTATCAACTGAATAGAAAGGATGCAAAAAGAACAACAAAGAAACAAGGACCGATCTTTGGTTGAGAAGATGCCCTTCACTGATTGCAAAAAACGACAAAAGAATCTCGCAGTGGTGTGGGTGGACTATAACAAAGCCTATGATATGGTGTCCCATTTTTGGAAAGTCGTATGATAAAAATCACACAATCATCACAAATTTTTTTCAGCGATCGAAATGGGAACTGGAAAACAGAAGTAACTTCAAATGAAGCGTCCCTCGTAACAATTAACATTTGGAGAGAAATCTTATAAAGAGACAGTTTTTCCACAATGACTTGTCATTTCCATACCTCTGACAAAGCGAAAAAATTAGGAAAACCAGGATACTTTATGTCAAGATGGTAATCAAAACAAATGAATGCAAAAAAGTAAAAGGTGAGGAAATGGGAAGCTTCAAGGAAACAGTGCTAACTTCGATAAATCCAAACACACCAATGGCTTCAAAGTGCTTGTTTGGTCGCTGAAGAAAACCCTCGTTGCTTAGACGTTTGACTCAAATTACCAGACAAATATGCTAAAAAACGGAGCTGACCTTAAAAGCAGATTTTGTAATCAATCTGGTGAAACAACAGGCCAGCTTGTTAAGCCATGCTGCCACTCGTGTGGCACGATGTATAAAGAACAATATATCCACTAGAAGATATGTAAACACTAGGGGCCCAATAGCCAGCTACTGAAATAAATGACACTATCATTCTAGGAGACTTATCCACTCAGTAATAAAAAAATGAAAACGAATAACTCTTAACAAATAATGTTTTTTTCAGAACGAAAAACATCGCCTAACGATTTTGAGAAGCATGCCAAGTACAATGGGTATGCGACAGAAATATCAAGGATGTAGGAGCCGAGGACCGCAATAGTACCAGTAGTTATGAGAACCCTTAGGCTCAATAATAAAGGAAGTGGTTCACAAGTAAAGAACATACCATGGAAGTAAATCATTCAAGAAGCAAAAAAAAATTTCTAAAAATTAGAGGGCACCTTTTTTA
Source organism: Morbakka virulenta (assembly GCA_003991215.1). NCBI lineage: Eukaryota > Metazoa > Cnidaria > Cubozoa > Carybdeida > Carukiidae > Morbakka > Morbakka virulenta. The sequence continues at coordinate 3,777,302 of RDPX01000017.1, forward strand.
AAAATCGCCATCTACATAGTTTGACCTTTAAATAAAGCCTACCCGTTTAATCTGTAACACGAATAGTTGCCCAAGGTTGAAAACAATTCTTAGCGTGGTAAACGAGAACTACTCGACCACTGGCATTTTTAAGGGAGGTGACAATCGTTCTGCTTAGTCCTTTTCACGACAGAAACTTTAAAAGTTTAAGTCTGGTGGCGCTTTTTGCCTTTTCAGAAAACCGTTAAAACGAAGCTTTGGTTAAGTCATTTTCTCGGATAAGCAAATAGTCAATCTATACAATAGTCACTGATATTTATCTATGGATTAAAAAACTGTTTAGCTATGCAGGGTACAGCATAATATTTCTAGTCTTTTGGGGATTACCAGAGAGAGTGCCTTTCATAGATATTGTGGCAAGTCTGGTAACAAAAACTGTCATTTAACCACATAAATATAAACCCCTTTGCATCACAGCATGAAATCTCTACTTAATGTGAATATGAAACAAACGAAGCCATATCTGTGAAAAAACTTACCTCATTTAGCTTTGATAATATTCGTTTTGCCTTTGGGATATTCTTACTAGTTTCAATAAAATAAGAAAGGTACAATTAAAAGTAGAGAAAATGTAGGGATAAACTTACTTAATTTTGGTTTTGGTAAGAATAACAAAACTTGTCGGCTTTACACTTTACACATCCCGTTCATTAAGCTGATACCCAGTTTAACACGAGTTATTCGATTCCTTAAGGCTTGCTTCCATAGAGCTGCAATTTCCGCTGTAGCGGAAAATGCGCTTGAGCTTTTTCCGCCTGAGCCTCAAGCCATTTCCACACAGCGTATTTTTTTCTTGGCGCGTTTTCATGTGAACAAACATGACAGCAAAAACAAGAGGTTTCTCTTGCTTCAAAAGCAAAAATTGATTTTAATATTGCTTGTATTATCGTGTCGTAAACAAAGACGCCCTCAGAATGGAATTCAAAGACAAAGGAAATTCTGGGTGAGAAAGCTATTTCAGGAGAGAAGAAATAAAGGCTTATATAAGGTTTTAGTACATGATTTAATGCTGTTTGACAATGAATATTTCTTCAAAGTCTTCAAAATGCTACCTAGGCGATTCGAAAAACTTCTTTCGTGAGTTGCTCCTTTTATTTCGAAATCATCTAGAATTCGCGATGTTACAGGACCAAGTGAAAGGCTTTGTATAACATTATGGTACCGATCAAGTGGCGATGCACAAGTTTTGTTTTTGTTGATAATGTATGATACCAGAACTGGCAGATGAAATGGCCGAGGTATCTATCGTTATTATTTTCTTCTGTTGATCTTTCTGTTCTGCTTCCTTTAAGAATCTTTGATAAATTTCCTCATTATAATTGATATCTTCGTTTTCTTCATCCTCGTCAAAACTTGTCGCGACATACCTATTCGCCGCCATTTTGTTATCTGGAAATATTATGTTCTTTGATGACCGTGCAAAAATGTTAATACAATACAAGATTACGTAATGTCTCAAATACTGAACTATCATTGGTTCTTAAACTCAGGCGGAAAAAAATTAAGTTCAAAAAGTAGAACTAGTTCTACTTTTTTTAAATGCTCACGAGCAGCTCGTGAGCATAAAAAATCACCTGTCCAGCGGTATTTTTAACGCAATGCACATGCGCAATAAAAAAGCTCGTGAGCATTTTCCGTCACAGCTCTATGGAAACAAGCCTTTATACTCAAGCAACATGTTAAGAGACACGATTCACGTTCTCTGGCTTCTTCAAACGTACAGTAATGACAATGTAAAGACGAAGCTTATTGATATAACCATGTACCTGAGTATCAGAGCTGTTCAGAAGTTACGTCATTATTATTCATTTAATGCCTGTTCCGTTTTTTTTTTTGCACTGAAAGCCATGGGAATAATTTTTTGGCAAGTCGTTGACAGATCTCCACATGTCGCAATGCCCTTTGGTTTAATTGTCATATACTGGTATTTAAAAGTCTACCTTTGGTTCAAGCTTAATTTGTACCTTCTGATTCTCTAAAAGTGATAAATTCGACCGAAAAAGCATTCTGCAAAAGGCTGGATGTGACTTTATTATACTATTCACGAAAAACAAACGGATCAAAAATTAATTATGCTTACATAACACGGGGTTAAAATGTAATATGCAATATGCACAATCTCGAGACATGAAAAATTAAAGGCAAATCTTGACCATCCAGTACCTTTCAAAGCACTCAGCATTTTCATCACACTAGGGGCTTTGTAGTAAATATTGACCGACAGTTGAATCACACTGAATAATCTTGGATTGTTTTATTGTGGTATTTTGTTGCAATTTGGTGGCAAAAAATTAAAGCATGTTGAGTTTTTATCCATTTTATCCAATTACAATGGGCTTTTATCCAATTACAATATCAGCCTTATTTAAAGTCTGTACCAAACTTTCCGTATGTAGAGTATTACAATAATAAAAACAAGAACATCAGTTTAAAGGTGCATGTCACAACGTTAAAAAGGAATATATTAAAGTGGCTCCTACCAAAGTTCTTGTCGAACACCAAGATCTTTGACCTGAAGATCTGCCAAGTTTCTTGTCACTTTGTTCAAAGCTGCATCCTACAAAAAAGGTTTCTGGCCACCTGATAAAATAGCATGATAGCAAAGCCACTTGACTTGGTATCGACATGGGAAAAGTTTCAAAGAAAGCATTACAGAAATTATCCAAAGAAGAAACCTCTTGACACTCTCACTCACACACAAACATACAAACACACAGACAGGCAGATAGGCAACAGACAGTCTCACTGTCAGTTTCTTTGTCCGTCCGTCTGTCTGTCTGTCTCTCTCATACCGTGCGATAGCGATGCTTACGTTTTAATTACAACAATAACAATAACAACAACTACTACTATTACTACTACTACTATTACTACTACTACTACAACTACTACTACTATTACTACTACTACTATTACTACTACTACTACAACTACTACTACTATTACTACTACTACTATTACTACTACTACTACAACTACTACTACTATTACTACTACTGCTGCTGCTACTAATAATAAATTACTACTACTACTACTACTTCTACTACTACTACTATTACTATTTCTACTACTGCTGCTGCTACTACTAATAAATTACTACTACCAATACTACTACTTCTACTTTTACTACTACTATTACTACTAGTAGTACTACAACCAACACCACTATTAATAGCGTCATTACTACATTCCCCGCTGTTACCTCACTACTTCTTACTACTACTAGACTTAGCAAGACTTTTAAACAGTGTGAAATATTTCAAATTTCTCACTTACCTTGCCTGCAAGAAATAAGCTGAGTCCACCAAATATCCTTTTATACAACCCATCCATGATGTAAGTCTTACGTAAAAACATATAAGAAAACAATCAATGTCAGCACCAGACGTATGAAAAATTGCACTGATATAAATAAGAGCTGCAACGATTTAATCAAATTGCATGGTGCGGCTCGGGCAAACCGGAACTAACGAACAACTTCTTAAGTCATTTTCGTAATACCATACACAATATTTATCCTTTTTTCATTCAACTTACTTTTCTTCTGCGATAACAAAAAGTAGAGTAGGAAGTATTTCACTAGGTATCTTTTGACAACAAGAATGGACAGTTACTTTTTACTTGCTAAGTATTTTTTAATCAAAAGACAAAAGGAAGAAATTGAAACATTATCTTAATGTTTCTGTCCAATGCACAACTCGAAATGCGATATTTATGTCGTGGTATACGCTATTACGCTACGCCACTATATATAAGTAATTAACTGCATATTTTATATAATTGTAATGTACGTTACATAAAATTAAATGCCAGAGATCTTCAAGTGCCCTGCAATAGTAAGTAAAGTGAATGTTATATGTCACAGGCAGATATATAACACGAAGCAGTCCGGCACTTTGAGTGGGCCTTCGGAGTAATAAAAATGCTAGTGCTCATAACAATGATTGTTTTTTTCTTGGCCTGCTTGATTCAATTTTTATGTCTCATTACGTCTATATATCGCCTATATAAACAGATGTAAAAATGCTAGCCTGAATTCGACTCGTTGGAACAAAACAATCTTTTCGTCCATTAGTTACTGTTAAAAACGGTGACAAGCAAAATGAGCAATGCAGTGCAGAAAAAGCTAAAGTTAACAAAAACATCAAGAAAAATTTACCTCAACGGCTACTTTAACATTGTCAAGAAAAACTTTGCTGGTTCTTGCTGTTCTTCCCTACAGCAGCAAGTAACGGAAAAACAGTAGTACTACAGTAGATAAACATTTAATAATCAGACTGAGGAGAATCTCTGACTAATGAACTGGTCCGCGCGTATATACTAAGCTGTATGCCTTGCGGATTTTTAAGATGATATTACATGACGTTTTCTGAAAATAAGTTGGAATGACTGGCTAAAAACGTGTACCTACACCTTCACCTCCACCCAAAACCATAAATTGAAAAATATAAGAATTGGACTCCTGTTAGCTTAAATTATAGTTTAAAACCATACCCCTTCTTCCTTTTTAACAAACGATGAAAAACTTATGGTGTTTCAGTAACGTATTCAGAGTTTCAAGTTTATAAACAAAAACAGTACATCCGATGTCTTAACCAAAATTTGAAAGACTCGTCAATTAAGTGGAAAAAAGAATGGGGATACTGTGGTGCACTCCATGCTCTTTCTCTCACACAACACAGATTAAGCGTGTGTGTGAGAAAAAGCATGGAGCAAGTCAAATATGGAGAAATAGGAAGCGCAAAAACAGGGGTATCAAAGTGTGCAGGAGAAAGTAAGGGGGAGAAAGAGAGCGGGGGCAGGAAGGGGGCAGAGAGTGAGCAGAGTGAGGAGAGAGGGTAAGAGAGAGGGAGACACAGAGAGAAAGACAGACACAGAGAGACACAGAGAGAGACACACAGAAAGATTAAAGAGAGAGGGGGGGGCAGAGGGGACAGAAGGGAGAGGATGAGAGCGGGAAAGAGAAGAGATAAGACGAGAGAAAGGGTAAGAAGANAGGGAGACACAGAGAGAAAGACAGACACAGAGAGACACAGAGAGAGACACACAGAAAGATTTAAAGAGAGAGGGGGGGGCAGAGAAGACAGAAGGGAGAGGATGAGAGCGGGAAAGAGAAGAGATAAGACGAGGAGAGAGGGTAAGAAGAGGGCGGAAAGGAAGAGGAGAAGGAGAGAAAGGCGGAGAGGAGGAGGAGGAGGAGAAGGAGAGAAAGGCCGAGAGGAGGAGAGAGAGGGAGAGAGGAGGAGAGATGAGGAGACAGGAGGAGAGAGGACATTAGAGGAGGAGCGAGAACATTAGAAGAGATGAGGAAAGAAAGAGAGAGAGCGGGAGAAAGAGAGGGAGAAAGGAAGAGAGAAAGGAATAAAGAGAGGGATATAGAGTAAGGGGGAGGATAAGGGAGAGAAAAAGAGGGAGGGGCAGGGCAAAACGGCAAAGAAGAGAGTCCAGACAAAGAGGGAGAGGGGTTACGAATGAAAGAGAAGAAAGAGAGCGAAGTAAAACGATGGCTAGACCGAGGAAGGGAAGACAGGGGTAAAGGACTGAGAACTGACAAGGTAGAAAAAAAGGGAAAGGAAGTAACATAGCGATAACACGGGATCGAAACAATATGACAGAAAAAAAAAATTGCAACAAAATTTTTATAGGTTAAAACCTCTTACCAAGTGTGGCTCCTTTAGTGCACTCTGTAGTGCTCGTGTAAAAACAGCATTTGCTGCATCCTTAAATTGCAAAATCACATAAAATTAATAACAAACTAAAAATAAAAAAAACACTTTATCTAAAACTTTTTTATTTCAGAGTTGATGCTATTGGGTAATTCGAAACTAAATGCTTGTTTCAAAATAACATTTGTGAACCCAAAATGCTAACTGTGACGTTGGTACCCTTGATTTACCGGCAGTCAGTGCATAAAGTTGTCAATGCTACCTGTCAAACACTAGAGTTCTTTTTTTCAATTTTGTGTATTCATATGCTGATTCCAATTAATTTTCTTCCAAATAAATGTTTGACTATTAATTTTCTCCAGCAAAGATGTCCTGCAAGATAAGCTTTATACATTTAAATATACAGTACATTTATTTAACTTCGAAAATCACCTGATATAAAAAATATATAAAAATGTTATATTAATAATAAAGCATTACATATACAAACCTAAAAAAAATCAATTCGCCTTAAAATTTCTTAAGTTGAAAGCTTCGAAAATTGTGAGGTATAACTGATTTCCTAATTTTTAAACTTTGTTACTGATGAAATCATCAGGAGCTCATTCGCTAAGAAAACAGCATTTCCAAAAAGCCTACCATTGTGTGTCGCACTGACTGATTTTCCAGTCGTTTATAATTTGCATTGAACAATGACAGGATTTCGTCTATCTGTCGCTTAGTTCTTCTGCCATCTGAAATAAATGAGCAAACAATCTATTAACAATAAGCATGAACTTTTGTCATAATAAATAGCCAAGAACTACAGCTTTACAATCCCCAAATATCCTTAAGACCATTCACAGGACCAAAAAGACAGCACCTTAACTTTAACTTGATCATCGTCTTGTATAAATATGATTAAACAAAAAGTCTTCCCGTGTCAATTCTCAATGGGGAATCAGTAATAAACCTGTGAAAAAAAGACATCCGCTACATTTTTCACTATTGGGCAAGTAATTACTTTCGAAGAAAAGGCACTAATGTTGAGTCTCCTAGAACACTAAATAAACCAAGTTCATCAAACTCGGACAAACCCAACGAGGGTAAAGTCAATGATGCGTTTTAGTTAAAAGATTAATTAACCATAAAATTTGATACAAGTTTCCCTGTCATTAAATGCTTTGTATTAAAACACTACACGTAACTTAATGCCGACCTACAAGGCACTTCTATAAAGCTTGGGTACGTTGTTTTCTGTAAAGTTTATGGAAAACAAGGGGTAGGGTCTATAACCAATAAGTCGCATTCACCCCACATCAAAACAAAATAAATACATGTTGTATTGTAAAGCACTTCATTCATGTTTGCCCGAATGAGACTGGAGAAAATATTGGATTTGTTATTATTCATGTCGTCAATAACATAAGCAATTTAACAAATGAGCAAATCGATTACCTGCTTTTACAAAAAGAAAAATTTTGCATTGGTACTTTAATAACTTAACATAAAGGCATGAATGGAAGTCACGATTGATCACGTTCAAAACGAACTAAACGGGAAAAGATTTACTATTTGTGAACGTTTTATATCGTGCCTTGTTTTCACATTTACTTTATTTATATTTGTCGTTTTAGTTGCCATGGTAACTGCAGTGATTTCTTCTGTTACACTAACGAATTCTTTCAAAACTCGGCAGTTTACGTCTGAAGAAGTCGATCGTTCTATCGACAAAATAACACGTTTAAAGGTTTATAGCAACTCTGGACACATATATTTGCTAGTTGCCTCTAATTCTTAATTTTTGTTCGCATAAATATATATATATATATATATATATATATATATGCGATAACATAAAAACTGTGAAATTTGTGGGTCAAAAGACGAGTCAGCCCGAAGCAACGAAAACGAAAACGAAAACGAAAACTTTAAACCGGCAATCGATCCACAATAGCAGCGTTTGAATTCATAAAATATAATCTGCACTTTAAATCATATCAATACAACAAAAATATACATAGCCAATTGCCAAACATACTTACGGTTTCCACTCCACAAGAAATCATTACAATTTTCAAGTGTCTCTAGATTTGGTACAACAGTTTCCAATGGAACTGAAGCTAAAAGTAACGAAAACGAGAAAATACGAATCAAAACAGGCAATTAAACGAGTTTCATCATTTGCGCATTTTTTTAAATAAAAAATGTAAATAAACTCGTAAAAACGTTGACATTAATGGATTATATATTAATATATATATATATATATATATATATATTTGACACAGGAAATGACTAAAGAAAGTATGCCAACATTTACTTGAGTAAATCAAATATCTATTTATTATTTCAAATTTTCGTCTGTCTACAACAGACTTTGTCAAGAAACTGACAAGCAAAAAACGTACACGTGATGAGATTCAAACAAGTTGCTAAGTGACAATTTATTGCCATGCAACAAAAATTAATTGTTACTAGGGAGCTGTGAANCTTTACAATCCCCAAATATCCTTAAGACCATTCACAGGACCAAAAAGACAGCACCTTAACTTTAACTTGATCATCGTCTTGTATAAATATGATTAAACAAAAAGTCTTCCCGTGTCAATTCTCAATGGGGAATCAGTAATAAACCTGTGAAAAAAAGACATCCGCTACATTTTTCACTATTGGGCAAGTAATTACTTTCGAAGAAAAGGCACTAATGTTGAGTCTCCTAGAACACTAAATAAACCAAGTTCATCAAACTCGGACAAACCCAACGAGGGTAAAGTCAATGATGCGTTTTAGTTAAAAGATTAATTAACCATAAAATTTGATACAAGTTTCCCTGTCATTAAATGCTTTGTATTAAAACACTACACGTAACTTAATGCCGACCTACAAGGCACTTCTATAAAGCTTGGGTACGTTGTTTTCTGTAAAGTTTATGGAAAACAAGGGGTAGGGTCTATAACCAATAAGTCGCATTCACCCCACATCAAAACAAAATAAATACATGTTGTATTGTAAAGCACTTCATTCATGTTTGCCCGAATGAGACTGGAGAAAATATTGGATTTGTTATTATTCATGTCGTCAATAACATAAGCAATTTAACAAATGAGCAAATCGATTACCTGCTTTTACAAAAAGAAAAATTTTGCATTGGTACTTTAATAACTTAACATAAAGGCATGAATGGAAGTCACGATTGATCACGTTCAAAACGAACTAAACGGGAAAAGATTTACTATTTGTGAACGTTTTATATCGTGCCTTGTTTTCACATTTACTTTATTTATATTTGTCGTTTTAGTTGCCATGGTAACTGCAGTGATTTCTTCTGTTACACTAACGAATTCTTTCAAAACTCGGCAGTTTACGTCTGAAGAAGTCGATCGTTCTATCGACAAAATAACACGTTTAAAGGTTTATAGCAACTCTGGACACATATATTTGCTAGTTGCCTCTAATTCTTAATTTTTGTTCGCATAAATATATATATATATATATATATATATATATATGCGATAACATAAAAACTGTGAAATTTGTGGGTCAAAAGACGAGTCAGCCCGAAGCAACGAAAACGAAAACGAAAACTTTAAACCGGCAATCGATCCACAATAGCAGCGTTTGAATTCATAAAATATAATCTGCACTTTAAATCATATCAATACAACAAAAATATACATAGCCAATTGCCAAACATACTTACGGTTTCCACTCCACAAGAAATCATTACAATTTTCAAGTGTCTCTAGATTTGGTACAACAGTTTCCAATGGAACTGAAGCTAAAAGTAACGAAAACGAGAAAATACGAATCAAAACAGGCAATTAAACGAGTTTCATCATTTGAGCATTTTTTAAAATAAAAAATGTAAATAAACTCGTAAAAACGTTGACATTAATGGATTATATATTTATATATATATATATATATATATATATAACAGTACTGTCTGTAGATTGAGTATATATAGTATATATATATATATAACTCAATAACCTCTAGTTCTTTAAATAAAACAAAAAATTCAATGGTGTATGTTTTTTCCTCTGACACTGGAATGCAACTTGGAACTTATATTTACCATTTCTATACCATGCATTAAATACACTTCAACAAGCAATTTATGTAATATCTGTCTGATTAAGCAGCTTTACGTAAAGTGATATTATGGGTATTTTGTGGCTTTAAGATTAGTGTAAAAGACTAATTTTAGCAACCATCTAAGAGGCAAAATATTTTCCTGAGAATAATTTGTATAAGTGCTAAGCAAGTACAACCTGTCACCTTAACTTACAGCAACGGCTGTAAACGTGCTTTCTCTCAAATCCTCAAATAAAAAAAGAAGTTTTAAATATCAAGCAAGAAACTGTAAAGGTTAGCTGTGATATTTTGATCAGACATAGTACATCAAAAGCTCTCATTTTAAATGTTTAAAGTAAAACTCCTTAATTATTTTGTTACCCTATGGGTGGCCAGGGGTACCGTTACAATGAATATTTGAACTCTTTATGTTATTTCCAATTATTTTACCACTTACATTACCACTTTCACTTACTTTCTAGATAGCATTTTGATACAATATTACAAACATCCTTCATTACAACAGAAAGAAAAAATTAATGAAATCAGAGGTGTTTTGTCAAATCATGTTTCAGAAAATTGATGTTTCTATCTAAAGATTCGAAAGATATAGATAAATAGATAGATAAATGGATAGATAGATAGATAAATAGATAGATAGATGGATAGATAGATAGATACATAGATAGACAGATAGGCAGATAGATAGATAGATAGATAGATAGATAGATAGAAAGAAAGAAAGAAAGAAAGAAAGAAAGATAAACACACAACTCATTACAGAAAGTTATTAGAAAAGAATAGTGTAATAAGTTATCGTAATTTTCAAATTTCTGATTAATATGGTTTTAAGGTCTTTCAACTGACGTAATTCTGTACGTTTCGAGCACATATATAATTGTACAATACTAAAAACGTGATTTTAACCATTCATGGCTAAAAAAGAGGTAGATACCGCGATAAAGGGGTCTTTAAAATAAGGCTAATGTACATAAATTAACCACAACCTTTCCGAGAGAAAATTTTCGTGTGCAGCAGGGGAAAAGTTATGGTTTTAAAGAGAAAATCAGAAAAAGTTGGTAGATAGTTTTTATGCTAAAAAGGACCAACGATAGTCACAATGCATGAAAAATCTTTACTTTGATAATGATAAGTATTTACTTATAGATTTACATGAATACGCCCTAACCTGAAATAAGTCACTTTTTGACTGAGATACTAGCAACTGGCATTAACTGGTCTAGTGTCTTAATTTGCCTAGTACAACAAAAAGTGGTATAAACGGGTCTTGTTCACAGCTGGACCTGGCCTTTTCTAACAAGTGGACTCCATCTACTGTGAAACTATGATATAGCACAAGCCAGCTACATTACGCATTGCAAATGGATATTGTACCTGATAACTAGAGCTGAATATTTTCCACACGTATTGTAACTATGTTGTCATAATGACTATAGCTAGACAAGTAAATCCAGCTTAAAATGTATACTGTTTGGCATTGCCTTTTGTCTTTTTTCCAATACTTAGATGGTGAATATGAAACAAAATCGATCTTCTTGTGTTTACTTTGCTAATCAAACTATATGTTTGGATTAATGTGGTTGTAAAAATTTGGATTTTGACTAATCTACCAAATCAAAAGTATTATTTCATTTTAGATCCAAATTTAAGCCTAAACACTGGTATTTTCACTAATGGTTCGGGTTTGCATTGAGGCTGCAATGGGCCTGTTACTAGGAGAAATTGAATACTGAACTATTAATGAAGCAAGTGATGTTGTTTTGAATGGTGTGTTGGGGCGCGGAATAAAATATCTTAAGAGTTAAATAGTAAAAATAAATAAGGACTTCAGTGAAATTTGGAGGTGTTAGGTTGGTACTAAGTGAAAATAAACGGCCGGGGGTTGGTGATAGTCAAGCTTTTATTAGTTGCAAAGTAACTAATTGAATCTTAATGGCACTGTCCTACATCAAAACAAAGCATATACAAAGCTTCACTAAATTACTTACAACCCCCTTCCAGAGGATGATCAATACATAGTACATGGTAACTTTCATCTTTGGGGTTAAAATATGTTTCTTCAAAAAGAATTTTTACCTGAGTAAAGATAAAGAAAAAAACAAAAATGAAATCAGTTTCAGAATTTTTCTTTCCTAGTAAAGAAGATACTGTTTACACTATTGATGATTCTATTGATGATACTCTCGCTTGTAATTAAAGCTGCAGCAAATATCGGATTGAACACTTCTTATTTAGGCTCCGGCTTGATACGGCGTAGGCGACCATGGCTCTTCCTTCTATTCTATTCTTCGCCTTTCTTATGATTTTCTACATTCGAGGAGTTGTTCGATTTTGCTAGTTCACTCACATACATAAGCCTACTTCTTCCTCTACTTTTCCATCCATCTACTTTTCCAGTAATAGCTCAACTTTCGAACCCTCCTTTCCTAACAATATGTCCAAAGAACTCAAACTGCCTTCGTCTTATAATTTTGAGAATGTTACATCTAAAGCTTCTAGACGGTTAGCCAACTTTTTAGTGATTGTCCAGCTTTCACAAGAGTATAGCAATATTGGGATTATATAACAATTAAGAACACGCAGCTTCGTTTTTACTAATAGAGGAGGATTTGTGAGAATATCCCTCATTTTAGTAAAAGCATTCTTTGCTAGGCCAATTCTTGTAATTATCACTTGTTTGCATTTGCCGTCAGATGTGATTATTGAACCAAGATATTTGAAACTATTAACTTGTTTGATTCCAACTCCACGAATGTTAACTAAACATTTTGGTGCTGTGTTTTCTTTACTTATCGACAAAGAGAAGGTTTTGTCACAATTAACATTCATTCCCATTCTTTCACTATGATATACTATCTGATCAAACAACCGTTGCAATTTTTCATTGGAGTCTGCAATAAGCACAGCGTCAGCAGCGTACCTAATGTTATTTATAAGAACTCCGCTAACCGAAATTCCACCCACTTTTTCTACTTCTGAGAATATTTTCTCATTGTATATATTGAAGAGATCACCAATGAATCCAAAACTTAATTCATCTCATATAGCCAACACCAAGAGCCACAACTCACAGCAAATAACAAGACTCTTAAATGTCCAAAAGTCATTCTCTAGCTTGGCTCCTGGATAAGCAGCTCTACAAAAGACATGCGAACAAGAAAAGCAAAAGCTTGGACTGCAGTAAAGAAAATAGACAAAATTTGAAATTCCATCATAAAAAGATCAGTAAAAGTTCAATTTTTAAAGCCACAGTTGAAAGGATTCTCAGGGAACATCTGGTTGGACCCAAAACCCATAACTTCGATGCCATTTGGATAGAAGAAGAATGTGAAGTTGGCAAGGTCATACAGGAGCAGCAATAAGATGAAGTATATCTTGAGGGGTTCATATTGATGTAAAGATGAATGAATGTAAAGACCAAACTTTAATTTATAAAATGATCTTGGAGGAAATTTTTTCGATTGTTTGGATTGACTAGAAGAAAGCTTTCGACAGCATTCCATACAGCTGAATTGAGAATTCCCTCAAAATCTACAAAATCTCACCAGTCAGTCGAAGCTCTTTATTAAACAGCATTAAAAGTTGGAAAACAATATTGATTCTTAATGCTGAAAATAATAACATTAATCCAAGGGATATCACCAAAAACTGTAGTATATTTCAGGGTGATTCTTTATTACCCATTTTATTCTGTACTGCTTTGTTTCCCCTAAGCAAGCTACTGAATAATACTGAAAGCGATTACCAGGTGTTAGAAAAAACTATCAAACATTTACTGTACATAGATGATTTAAAGCTATTCGGTAAGAACGATCACAAGTTTAAGGCCTACTCTCTATTATTTTGCAATTTAGTGAGAATATACGTAAGGCGTTCGGCTTGGAGAAATGCGCAAAGGCTACATTTATCCGAGGTAAGCTCTTGGAAACGTCCAGCATACGGATAAATCATAAAATCATCATTACAGAGTAAGATCCTAACGAAACGTGCATTTGGGAATATTAAAGGGTGATGGGATTCATCATTCTGCATTGAGGGAGAACAAATTAACAGAATGCTATTGAAGGGTCATTGCAATCCTGAAAAGTGATCTTAATGCAAGAAATTGCATAGGTGCGATAAATTCCCTAGCCTTACCAGCAGTTTCATTTAGCTTTAATATTATCAACTGATCATTAGCAGAAATCAAGAAAACTGATGTCAAAATCCGAAAACTTTTAAGTATGTATAAAATGGGTCACCCCAAAGGAAATGTCGACCATTCGTCGACCTGGGAGAGAAGGAGGAAGTGTTATGGAACAACTTGAAATGGTACTTGTAATATCAACTGCAACATGTATCTTGAAAACACCAAAGATTCGGTGCTTAAGTTAGTATTCAAACACGAGGAAAAGAAATAAAAACTATATTCTGTTCAGAAAGATGCTTCTAAATTTGACAAAAGTTTGAATATTTCTGCAAATGAAATTCTGCCAACTGAATTCATAGAAAAAAATCCAACTTGAAAGGCAAAAACGGTAAAGAAACTTGCAAGGTCTACCGACCTTAAACGTCCAGCTGAACAATAGGAGAGCAAAGCTTTTCATGGTAAATATCCCTCTAGAGCTTGTAAATAAATTTTCGACTTATCTTTGATTAGCTTCTTCACGTCTCGAGAGTGAAACCGAAGGATTCATCATTGCACGGGAGGACCAATGTCTTCCCATAGCAACTACCAGACAAACGTACTCAAAAATAGTGCGAATCCATAATGTCGAATCTGTAATCAACATAATTAAACAATGGATAATCTAGTTTCTGGAGGCCCTATTCTAGCACTAACTGATTATAAAAACCAGGATGATATGATTGGTCAATATATACACTGAATGGTGTATAAAAAATTCAACCTTCCCTTTGAAAATAATTGGTGGGAACCAAAGCCAGCAAAGGTTGTAGAAATAAAAACATAACTATTCTCTGGGATTTGAGCATACATACAGCCCTAATGATACAGGCAAACAGACCAGATATTGTCATCAAAAATCACTGAAAAACCTTGTCTGCTGATTGATATGTTAATACCAGCAGATAATAATAACTGTCTTAAAAACTTTGAGAAACTCAGTAAATACAAGGATCTTGTGATTGAAATAACAAAAATGCAGTATTTGAAAACCACCACATCACCTGTCACTGTTGAAGCGCTTGGTATGACATCTAAAAATGCTGAACAGTATGTCAACTAAATTCCTGGAAATCTATTTCTAACTAAAATTCAAAAAATTATTCTTATTATGCCATCACAGATTTTTCAACAAACGTTGTCCATTTAAATTATTGTACATATAGTTCAAATATTCAGTATTATTATACATGTAGCTCAAATAGTCAGTAAAGAAATATCATTTTACACACTGGGATTATTTTTATTATTTTTCAAAAATAATACTACATATCGATGTTAATTACTCTCAGAAAATGTTATCTTTTTATTCCTCATAAAAAACTTCTATCTTGCTGTTGCTTGCGGTCCCTAGTTGATGGGTTGGCACAGCTTGTTCATAAACATAGCAAAATCAAAACATGATAATAATGATAATGATAATAATAACACCAATAATAATAGTAATAAAATAAAATAATAATAATAATAGTTGTCTTGAAAATTCTGAACTTTATGGACTCAGAGAATGCAGTAGATGTAAGAGCTTTATCATGTCTTGAGTCGTAACCTTTTTCTGAGCCACATTACAAGAGATACTTCTCCCATAGGAGAAGTATATTTCGAAATGGGAGAAGTATCTCTTGATACGTAGCTCACAAAAAGCTTACGATGCAAGACATGATAAGGCTCATAAGTAATAATAGTTGTTTTAAGTTCAGTCTGGTGGCTCAGTTATGCAACATAGCAAAGTCAATTAGCCATAGCAGTGAATTTATTCATCATGGATTCAACCACAGGTGGGGGTCTACATGCAGGTATGCAATATAAGAATAATCAAACAGTGGTAATCTGCATGTTATAAACAGTCATCTAGGTTATATAACAAGAGCTCTCTTTGAATGCCTAGTAATGACTAATACTAGTAGATTTTTCATTCTTGACTCCTACTTTAAATAGTAATGCAATAAAAATATAGTTTGTAACCTGGAAGACCTAACTTTTAACCTCAGAACTCATACTAATACTAGTATTTGAGGAAACAAGAAATTAGTAGTAGTAGTAGTAGTAGTAGTAGTAGTAGTAGTAGTAGTAGTAGTAGTAGTAGTAGTCACTGTACCAGCAGTAGTGAAAATAGACACAGTTGTAGTAATATGGGAAGTCACAGAGGCTGTTGTAGCAGTAGTTGGGATACAATTGACCGTTTAGTGTAACAAAATGAAAATAAGTGACACAGGATAAACTGTTCCCCATTTTCAAAATTTTGATTTCAAATAATCTTTTATTACAACACAATTAAGTAAACACTAAAAGAGTTTTCTTTTGCTATTCCTTACTATGTACATAGCCTATCAACTCAATTGCTTGTAACCTAAAACCATATATTACAATAGAATACAACACAATAAATTAGTCCAATTTTTAAGACTTTGGAATTATGGAAATTCATTTTACATCATTATACATTCAAATGCATGCATGCATATATATATACATTAGACTTGGAAACTTTAAGAAAAAAGTCAAATACCTCACTGTCACAACAAAATCAACTCAACTTACAGACTTGACATGTGAAAATCCCTTTGATGTAACGATAAATGAACCATTGATTTGAACTTCCTGGGGGGAAAACAGTAATTTTAAATGAACAGCTCTAAAATCAACCTCATACAAACATTTACACTAAATAAAAACTACTCATTCTTTAATTAAATTAATTAAACTGTAGATACCTTTTGCTATTTTGAAGCTGTTCTTCTATCAGAATAGTTACCAGGAGGTATAAACATTTTTACTAAACCTTCCACACATAAAACAGGGTAAAACATATCTAACACCCCTCCTACACTTCAAAATTATGGAATAGAAGTATTAACTGAAATATTAAATAAATATTATTCAACTACTGACAACACAAAAAGAACTGTGTGCACAAATTCTTCATTCAAGCCCTCTCTATTCCCAAATTTTGTTTCAAATAAACAGAACATTCCTTACCTTTCTATCACTAACTCAGACTACAGCCACACCCACAGCCAAAGCCATTGACATTACATTTCATAGCTTCATGATATTTATTGCACCCAGTAATAATTTTCAAGAGAATTCAGCTAATAGAAAACAACAGGCAAAATTTTTTCAAGACTAATAACTTTCTAAGAACCATGCTTTGGCTGTTTAATAAAAATAATTTTACAAGTTGCTTGTTTCAATAAGGTAAATGTGTGTGGCATCATCTACTACATAGTATATACAGATAATAGCACATTAAAATTTCTGAATTTCACTGCTATTTTTCAAACTCATTGGAATATAGATGCAAAATTTCCTTTTTTTATAAGTATTGTTGCTCCTTTTCAATCCTCTTATCAAATGACCAGGAGAGTTTTGAGCAAAAATGAAATGAATTCATACAATTTTTCTGATGTTAGTTTTAAGAGAAATATATTTATATCCAAAAAAATTAGTATCTATAAATTTGTTTTAACTAAAAAATTAAAGTGACTTTGCATGAATTCTCAAAGCCTTCTGAGTCAATCTATAGGTGTGGTCATAAAACGATCTCTGAGGGGATGGACTCCTTAACGTTTTTGTGCACTTTGCCTACCAAATTGCTCTAGGTTTCAGCCACTACTAGGACAAGGATCAGATTTAATAAGTACACATGAGAAAATTATATTTTAATGAAGGAAGAGCATTTGAATATCACCATCCTTTTGAGTGGAAAATAGAAAAATCACTAAAAAGATTTCAATAAACAATTAAAGAAAAAAAGTAAACAAACTGGATAGGAAGGGCAGCTGATAGCTTCTCCATAAAAATAGCAGAGTGATGACCCATCTCCCTGAAATGAAGATCTTGAAATAAAACATTTAAAAGAAAAAGGTGATTCGTATGCAGATCCTCATTACCTTTTTGAAAGATACATTACAAGTTGCAACATCATAGGTTTGTTAGAAAATTCTGTGAAAGGTTTTGAGCAAGGATCTTACTTTGTATAATGTTGATTAGTGGTGTGCACAAGAAACAAAAATTCTAAATGGGTGTGACCAATAATGTCTTATCTTTTCTCATCTGTTTTGCCACAGCAAACATTTTCTTTCTACCTTCAGCTGAGTTTAGGTTTTTACACCATGCATTTTGTGGTAACAATTTTGCTTGAGCAACTGTTCTTTTTTATTCTTTCTTCTTTTGTTTGTATATCTCATAGTCATCTGGATCTCTGCTCCTTTGCCAAAGTTTGAAAAACTGTTTCTTGTCTCTAATTGCTTGCTGCCCTTCATCACACCACTGCCACACCTCCCTCTCTCTTCCTCTTCCTCTGGTTGTCTCACCACACACATCTCTGCAGGTGTCCATAATAATTCTCTGTAGCTCTTTCCATTCATTTACAGAATTAAGAAACTCTTCCTGCAACTTTGCCTTAAATTCTTGATTCAAAGCACTTTGTTTTCCAATCAACATCCCAACATTTACAGTGCAGATTTTTATCATCTCTTCCTTTGCTCTAGCTTTATCTGCACTTGCACACCGCCAGGGGATTCTTAGCACCCTTCTCTCATTGAAGAGCTGCCCAGGACTGAGGGCCATTGCATCTGGATTTCCCACAAACATGATGGAAACAAAGATGCAAAACTGAGAAGGTAAGTAAGTAAGTTGGAGGTAGTTCTACAAGCACAGGACTATGTGTACCAATCACAGCTATAACCTCCCCAGGAATGTGTTTCACAATAAAACTACATCTTCTAAAAGTCTCATTAGTATTCATTGACAATGTAATAGAATTTCATCATGGTTTATGATCAGTTAGCAATCTAAAGTTCTACAAACCAACAAAGTAACATCCCAACTTTCCACACATTTACACAAAATGAATGCATTTCTCAATTTGTGTGTATTTTAATTCCTTTTCTATTACTAAATGTGAACAAAAACTGATACGATTCAACTCATCATTACATAACTGGAATGATGTACCATCTAAGCCAAAACCTCCACTTTTATTGATTTGGTGATATTCCTTTAGAACTGGTTACATGACTGATTTACCTAATATTTGATTTCTGATTTCTCTTAAGGCCTGATGTCTATGTACTGTCCATGACATCTCTCATCATGTTCTTTTATTAATTTTTAGAGACTAAAAAACTTGCATCATTTATGATCACTTTGACACCATTTTGACCAGCAAGAAGTTCTGACATCTCACTTTTTAAAAATCCCAGGGAAGATGTTCTCTTTAATAGCACCCATTGTTTCCAAAAATATACAAATGGCAAAATAAACATTGTTAACCTCAAACTGTCACTATGTAATGATATCTGTTAAAAACCACTATTCACTTCAAACTTTTAAAATTTTGTGACACCAGTATCTTTTGCAAATAAATAATTCAATAATAGAAAAATAAGTACTTTACGTTTGGCTACATTGACACAAAACCTTATTTTACTGTTTTCTTGGCTACTGGTACCAATGAGACACATTGGTCAGGTTTTTTCTGTTATTTATTCCATTATTATCTGTCTCCAAGCCAACAAGCTTTCCAGCAACCAGTGATGGGAATGGTACCCAATTAGCTACAGTTATGTAATATGGTACAATGTTTTTTCCCAACTTGATAATAGATTGTTCACAGTTCAATTAACCAAATTATCCAAATCCCAGCTTATCTACTTCCACTACTTCCTTAAAACTGAAACCTCACTAAGTATGTCATTAGTGACCTAACCACCTAGCACAAAGACCAGTCTTGCCATATATAATGGGCCACCTGTGTAAATTTGCCTCTACAGTATAACATGTCACCAGGCCTTTGTAATGTACTGAAAAGTACTTTTGGTACAGCAGCATTTATCTAAGCTTTTTAAATGTTATTTCAGAAAAAATCAAAATGTCACCTCTAGTAGCATTCTCAATGTCACTAAGAACTAAACACAGCTGGGGTTACTTTGTATTAATTGCTCGCTTTCATCAATTCAGTATAAAAAAGAATGGAAGAATTTTTCTGTACTTGTTGATGTTTCCAAGATATGTCAAAAAGACCCATACCCTAACACTTGTAAAAGTGTTTACCTTGGGCTGGCCATGAGCCAGGTACATGGTGTTATATTATGTAATCATTTAGCTAAATCTACCATTTGTAACATGCAATCTTGTTTAATCTGTCTTAGCAATTACACATAATAATACAACATGGTGTCAGAAAACTGAGAAAATGGCTATCTTGTGTTTTACACCATCATTTTCTCTATTGGACTCCTCTAAGCAGAGTAACCCAATCAGCATAGACTCCCTAGTCAGACACTGGAATCAAACAGGATTTTATAGATACTATTACACCAGAGAAAGATAGATACAGCTGCACTTCCACCACCAAAAATGGACTGGTCAGCATTTGATCTTGACAGTGGCTTAAAGAAATTTCTTCGCTCTTGTTCACTTTATTTTAATGAATTGTGTAATGTTGATAAGGCAGTATAGATTAATTATCTCCTTATTTGGTCTGATCCAAAGGCCAGGGCATCACAGAGACCTTCACTTTCACTGATCCTGAAAAAGGGCAGGTTAGATTCTTACTTTTCCCAATTTAAAGCATATGTTTGTCCCAGAAGCAATTTTTGCATTGCCCCTTTCAAAATTTTGACTTGCTCTCAATCCCCTAATGAACCTGTTGATGTTTATTTGATCCTATTGTTGCCAATACTCTCCTAGTTGATCTTTTCATTTTTGGAATAAGACTTAAGTCAGTACGGTCCACCTTGTTAAAAGAAGGAAGAGATTTAACAATCAGACGAGCCCTCCAGGTTGCCAGAACAGACAAGGAAACTCTTCAACATATAGAAACTACCCATGGCCCTAAACAAGAGGTTTCTTTAGATTATGTTAAGAAAACTACTAAAATGGCTAAACCTGTACAAGCAACAACATCATCATATTTGAAAACTTGTGGTAATTGTGGTCACATTTGCAGTAAAGGGGCATGTCCAGCAAAGGATTCTATCTGTAGAAAATGTCACAAGAAAAACCACTAGGCAAATGTTTGTCGCTATAATGTTGCAACTAAGTCAAAAGTCCCCCAAAAAGCTAAGACAGCAATTCATGAAGTAGAGGCAAATGATAACTCTCAAGGATTTTATTTTCACTCTTTCCATATTGATGGTATTACTTCTGCATCCTCACAAACAACACAAGCTTTTGCAAATTTAGCATTAGGGTCTGCATCACATCAGACTACATTAAAATGTAAGACTGATACTGGAGCAGAAGGAAACATACTACCCTCATCAGTTTTCAAAGACTTATTCAATTCAACACCAAATAAGGATGTCTTGAGCTTAACTCCCTCAAACATCCAAAACAGTTAGGCACTTGCCAATTAGGAGGATGTTATGAAAATAAGTTTACCATAGCAAACTTTTATGTAACTGATACTACTGGCCCAATTTTAATAGGACTACCAAAAGTAAGGCTCTTGTTTATCTTAACTTTACTATTAACATGGATACAGAAGAATCATCAGAAATTGATTTTAATAATCAGTGGTACCCCGAAGACCATGGTTCATTCAAGATTGAAATCCCAGTTTGAGGACGGGCGGGGAATAGTCTTT
>RDPX01000017.1:3801826-3855388 GCA_003991215.1 Morbakka virulenta
GAATGACATGAGAATGATAAGATGGATGTGCAACGTAAGTCTGAAGGACAGGCTCAGTTCTAATGAACTCAGAAGGAGATTGAATCTGGACAGTATTGGCAGCTGTATGCAGAATAGGAGGCTTCGTTGGTTTGGTCATGTGGAGAGAATGGACAAGAATGCTTGGACAAGTAGATGCAGAACAATCAAGGTGGCAGGAACCACTGGCAGAGGAAGACCAAAGAAAACATGGGAGGAAGTGATAAGGATGGATCTGAAACAAAAAGGTGTCAGCAGAGACCTAGTGAAGGATAGGATGACTTGGAAGTCAATTTCAAGAAATCGTCCAACACATGCTAGCATGTAAACCGGACGTTAAACCGAATATGATGATGATGATGATGAGTGTAACTGAGACAAGATTCTCCAGGATTCTAGTGATGTATTTAAAGGTATTGGATGCTTTTGGAGGAACCTACCACATATCACTTGACCCTAAGGTTCAAGCTGTCATACATCCACCATGCAGGATACCATTTGCACTCTGTGAGCCCCTAAAAGAGGAACTAGACTCCCTAGTAAGCCAATAAATTATCTCAACTGTTGCTTACCCCCACTGACTGGGTCAATAGCTCTGTGTGTGTAACAAAGCCAAATGGCAAAATCTGTCTTTGTCTTGATCCCCGTGATCTAAACAAGACAGTGAAACATCCTCATTATGTCACACCTACCTTTGAAGACATCCTTGCAAAATTACATGGAGCCAAATGGTTCAGTATTCTTGATGCTCAATCCAGTACTGTTCACCAAAAACCAACAAAGAGAAACTTTCAACCATCAAATAACTCATGACCTCAAGCTAATTTAGTGTCACTAAGAACAGCTACTATACCACTCCATAAATAATCCCGTATTATTATGTCACCAGTCTGGTTCAACGTAAAGAACATGATTACAGACTTTTATCAAATATATACCAATTGAACATTCCAATCACCATTTATCTTATTCAGACTAGCATGAATTGTTCTGACCCTTGACTTTAAAGTAATTATGCTATTATATACATACATTCTATTATTATGATTGGTCTTTATCTTAAAGACAATCCTAAAGTGGACTGTCATAAACTATCATAGGATAGAGCATTACTTCACAGAAAGATGGATATTATATTCTGTAATCATTTAGCCAAATCTACCATTTGTAACATGCAATCTTGTTTAATCTGTATTAGCAATTACACAAAATAATATAACACATGGTACCTATTACCATTCTAACATCTTTAATTATATTTCTTTGTGTTGCAAGAACCTTGTCACCCAGAAGGTGCATGTTATGAATGTTGACCTTGATTAGATTATTGATTTTGTGACAAAGTCCCCCTTTGCTTCTAGGTACTGCATTCATCAATTTCGTAGCTTCAATTTTCTTTCAGGGTCACTTCTCCTTCCTGCCTAGCCATCTGTAGAGCAATGTAAATTCTGCAATCAATTATTCCAATATGCAGCACATCTCCAGCCTTTAATCTCTTAATCTTTCTCAGTATCCAAATCATATTTGCCAAGTTTATACACATATCTAACAAAAGCTCAAATATATCCCATCAGTACTTCTGATTACATATGACATTCCACATGTTCATATATTACAATGTGCTTTGGTATTCAAAATAACTTTGTGAAGTAAAGCAGTTTGGAGCAAGAAATTTTATCATGTCAGCTAAACCTCATTTCATTGTGTGTTTTCTATTAGATGGTCAATTTTCTGATTCCCTTATAGTTAACTTACTACAAAAGTCACTTGTGACACCAAAACATGATTTATGGGAAGGTAAGATAAAACCAGCAATAAATGTGTCTGTGCACAAGGTTTCTAATGAATCCAATAATCTCAATTATTCTGACATCAAAAATGTTTTAAACTTAGTCATGGACCAGTTAACCATGACCTCCTAAGAAAACATACCACCTGGAATAAAAAGTGTAAAATGTTGTACAAAGAAGAGGTTTTTGACATTGTTTACTAGTAACTGTAAGAGATGCAAGGCAAGATAACTTTAATTCTACACTATGAATAGGTGAGCAAAATCTGTCATCATTATATTCGGTTTAACGTCCGGTTTACATGCTAGCATGTGTTGGACGATTTCTTGAAATTGACTTCCAAGTCATCCTATCCTTCACTAGGTCTCTGCTGACACCTTTTTGTTTCAGATCCATCCTTATCACTTCCTCCCATGTTTTCTTTGGTCTTCCTCTGCCAGTGGTTCCTGCCACCTTGATTGTTCTGCATCTACTTGTCCAAGCATTCTTGTCCATTCTCTCCACATGACCAAACCAACGAAGCCTCCTATTCTGCATACAGCTGCCAATACTGTCCAGATTCAATCTCCTTCTGAGTTCATTAGAACTGAGCCTGTCCTTCAGACTTACGTTGCACATCCATCTTATCATTCTCATGTCATTCCGCTCCATGCGGCTGACATCTTCAGCTTTCACTGGCCAAGTTTCACTGCCATACATCATTGTGCTACGTACACATGCCTGGTAGACTCTACCTTTGGTAGGTAATGGCAGAGCTCTGCTGGTTAACAATGGCATCAGCTCCCTGAACTTACTCCATCCACTGTTAACCCTTGCTGTAACACTTGCACCAGCTCCCCCCTTGGCTCCAAGGGTGTCACCAAGGTAGCAAAACTTCTGGACAACTTCAATTTTCTCACCCTCCAAATGCACTTTATGTAGATCTAAGTCACAGGTTGCCTGTCCTTCTTTGCACCTCTTGCAGCTAAAACGGTTAGTTTCTGTCAGTTTGCCCTTTATTCCACTGCACCGTTTATGTACCCAGTGCTTGCAAGTACCACAATAGATTGAGTTGCTCCCAACTCCCTTCCCACAGACTGAACAGGGAAACTTTCCTTTCTCCAATGGCTTTCCTAAATTGCAACCACTGACCATCACTTTTGTCTTGCCCATGTTCACTCTCAAACCTTTACCTTCCAAACCCTTCTTCCAAGTCTCTAACTTAGCAAGTAGACCATCCAATGTCTCACAGGAGAGAACCAGGTCATCTGCATATAGCAATTCCTCTGGGCAACCCTTTCGAAACTCTCTTGACAGTGCTTCCAAAACACAAATAAAAAGCAGTGGACTTATTACAGATCCCTGATGAACTCCAACACCCACACCAAAACTCTCAGTATAGGAACTGTTGACCCTTACCCGACTTTTAGCATTTCTGTACATTGCCTGAACAGCCTTAATCAATGCTGTCAATGCTGCATATACTATTAGGAACATGTTGCATATGAATGGTAAGAAGAGCATGTTGTTAATACAATATAAGACTATCTGTGACATACAATACTTAATGATTTTAATATTACTCCTTCAGACTTCAGACAAAAAAGATAAGTTGCATCATAAACCAGGCTCTATGAAAAAAACAGCAGCTTAAAAAAATAGTACTAATATTCAGTTTATAAATCAACAAGACAATGATGTTTGCTTGAGAAATTTTGATGTGTGATCATGCAAACTGCCATGATTTGTTCAGTATATAATTAATTACAATTGGGTAACTAAACATCATTGGAATGTTCAGTTAGCATTTTGTGGTACTTATTGCACATTGCATTCCTTGGCTGAATGTTTGAATTTCCAAATGCTTGTGTTTTTCTTCTTCTAGCAGGGATGAATGTACTGAAATTCACCTCCACTTAATGTCTTTTCAATTTATAGATTAGTAAATTTATAGCTCTTTGAAGCTAACTTAAATCACACAAAATGCACCAAAAATTCCAATTTCAAACTAAATATCTTAAAATACACTGCAGTAATGTAAAAAAACAGTATTTGGGGAATCTTCGACATTTAATTTTTTTACTCACTACTTTATCCAATGATTACAAATGCATATCAAAATGATTTTCCTGTCATCAACTATTCCATTCTTTATATTGAAATGTTTGAATGAGAAATGTTACTGTCACAAAGTGCCAGTGTAACTATATTTTGAAACTACAATCCTTAAGCCATAATCAATATTGGAGAAAAAATTAAGCACATATATTCCATAGCCTTATGCATTCAAAATACAAATTACTGGGGCTTCTAGTGATAAGCAATTTATTATTTTCATAAAACTCACCTTGCCATTAGCTGTCTCATAATTGTTTTCACCTTGTGGCTTTAATATATGGGTAGCAAAATGTTCTGTATTAAAATGAGATCTTCCTGTCGTTCCCTTTCTTGGAATACATATCTAAAACATATGCAAAACATTTTGTTCACTTAACTTTATCTTATCTTATCTTTGTCTGTTTTCAATCAGAAATGGTATAATACTGCTATTACCATATGCCCTGTGAGAAAATAGTAAAAAATTATAGTAATAAATAAATAAATAAAAACAAAACAAGGAAACATGATTTTAAAAAATCTCGCTCATTCGATTACAAATATTCATCTGTAAAAAAAAATTTAAAAATTCAAACCTTTCTTAAAATTGTTGTAATTCTTGGTTTTTCTGATATCCCTAGGTAGTACATTACAAAGAATTGAACCCACCGCAAAAAAACCTGAATTAGAAAGTTTCAATTTAGTTTCACACTTTCAATAACACTCAATTTTTTCAAGTTGCCTTCCTGCATGATAGGATTTTAAAAAAATTTCTGAAGTTTTCACAGTTCAATCCATCAATACACTTTCTCACTAGAAGAATGTTTTTCAATTTTATAAATACATTTTTGTGGCTGACCAAGTACTTTCTTTACCAGTCTGTCAAGTTATTTTAGCTTTTTTTGTGTCCTGATGGGTTCAGGTTTATTGTATGATAAAATGTAATAAACTGTAAAATCATTCCCTTATACATTCAAATTCTGGCTTTATGGCTGAAACATTTTCAAAGTGACCACATTAATTGTAACCTTAATTATCCCTTTTTATACATTTTGTCAAAGTTTTCATTTAATAAAATTGTGTTATCCAAAATAGTTCCCACATATTTGTAGCTATCACTGTCTTGAATACTTGCATCAACAAAGAAAATGTTGGGTTTGTGTCCCAAGTTCTTTAGCCTTTGGGAAGTGCCAAAAAGCAGACTCTGTTTTGCCTTTTTTGAGGTTTACCACACATTGATCTTGAAATAAGAGTGAATATTCTTTAACTTGTGGCTCAATTCATTTTCAATATCTTGCATGGTTTTTCCTGCAACATAGATAACAGAATCATTAGCAAAGTTTAGTACATTTCAATGCTGGAGATGTCTCTCAAAGTCATTGAAATAGATTTCAAAGAGAGGGCATAATATGGAGCATTGGGGGACACCACCTGTTATGTTCAGCATTTCTGGTTTACAATTTGTCATAAAATTAGTGATTAAATGATTAGTTTATTAATGCAGTTTCAGTTAAATTCTTCAAAAATGTGTAGGCTTCAACCAATGACTGATAAAACAAATGGATTTACTAAGAAATTTTTAGATCTGCTCCAATAATTCCAACAATGAGAGAAGAAATTGCCAGCAAGTTTATGGGCTTTTAAAAATATGAAAAGGAGTTGAAGTGATCTGATGAACACTTTGGTGACTGCTGTCAGAAGGAGTTTGTTGAATTGGAGTCATGTATGGACTAAGGCATACAATGAGACTAAGTTGTATGTAGGTGGAAAAAATGTAAATTCGATACAACATGCAATAAAAATTATCTCTGCTGTGGACTGATTTTTTTTATGGATTGAGATTACATAAGCCAGGTGTCGTCTTACTGGTGATAGGCGAGACAGTCACGTGTTGCCACTGCATCTGTAAAAGCGGTGAAATGAAAAAATATATTGTTTCACATTAAGTTTTAAAACCCCCAGATACTTTACTTTTTTTATGGTACACCTGAAGAGTGGGGTAGAAAACAGCACAACTATGATGATCATTTTTCTCTTCTGATTATTTTGCTCTTCTGGTGGGCCTGCATTATGCACCGAGAGATTTTACTGGATTACTGAGCACCGCTAATTACCATGAGTCCTGATCCCCAAATGTGATATGAGTGTTACGTATTCAGTATCCTAACCAAATTACTTTGTTTTACGACTGAATAGTAGCTAATAACTACATCAAAAACAAGATATATTATTAATTCCATTCTTTTTATGAGTTCACATATCAGGGCATAAACGAGCAACAAAAAATTAATTTTTATGAATATGAAGCCTCTTAGTATTTCCTGGCAGTGCCAAAAGCCAGGCATTGATACGAAATTTATGTCTTTGTATCTGAAAGAACTTAGTTCTGTAACTGTTGCTGAATGGGGGAAATTATGACAGAACTTACCGTCCAACGGCTTAACGACGCTGTCTCGTAAATGGTTCTTCCTTTTGTTGCCAAAGCTTGAAAAAATGGATTTTCATCAAGGCATTCGTCGTACCCACTTTCCATGATGGGCAAGTACTCGCGACTTAATTATTAAACAAGTGTTAGTGTATCATGCATAAATAACGAAGTAATAGAATGGCCCAACACGCTAAAGGTAAACTCAATCGCCGAATGCCCAAAGGTTCATATT
The DNA here is from genome assembly GCA_003991215.1 of Morbakka virulenta. Classification (NCBI taxonomy): domain Eukaryota; kingdom Metazoa; phylum Cnidaria; class Cubozoa; order Carybdeida; family Carukiidae; genus Morbakka; species Morbakka virulenta. The sequence goes on from RDPX01000017.1 coordinate 3,808,371, forward strand.
ATTTTTCAAGTCAGACATAATTTTCTCTTGCTATCTGATTAATGATGTGAACCATGATAATTGTGTACTGAACAAAAACCAGAAAATCTCAGTGTTCAGTGTTCACACAAAATCAAGAAATGTTAGGCAGTTCATGTCAGATTTGCGCCGTGTTGAGCAATAAGGACACAACAACAACCACTTGGGGAATCCCTGGTGTTTCATTTGGAATTTGGAATTGGTTCAATTATTATGAAAACAGTGTTGCCAATTTTTGATTCGGGGAAGTTACAGACAGGAAGATGGCGCTGAAACTTCCACTCTTCTTTCAATTTGTTACCTTCTTGTGACCCAGCGTTCCCATTACAGTCTTCTATTTCGTTTCCAATTATATGGTTTCCTGAAGAAACAAAGAGTTAATAAGAACATTAAAATTTTTGTGGTTTTTTCTCTTATTGTCCATCAAGAAACCAAGCAGAAAAGTTGTTGTTTTGATACCATAGAAGTGATATTGATTTAAATAATTTGTGAGATGACAGTAAAAAGTTTCAAATTAAATTGTTATAGAACACCGAAAACGCCCAACCCAATTAATAGGAAATGCCCAACTGGTGCACTCTCATATGAAAAGTGGCACTTATCCCAATTAAGAGCATTTGATAACAACATTCTTTGACTGACATTGAATTTTGAAATCACACCTTTTCACTGACATCCAAAACATTATTTTATTATTTGTAATGATTTTTCAATCACTTTTATCTTTGGCAATCTTGTATATTAAATACAAAAGTCTTTGTTTTAGGAACAGAATGTAAGAGTATGATATTTATCATATTTTTAGATAATAATTTCTGTTGGTGTAGAACTTTCTTTAACTATTAATGATAGCTCTTTTCTAATGCAAGTGTCTACTACAAGTTATTTGCTGTGGAACAGATAAGTTTCTTCAGACCTATTTTCCAAAAAGGGCCATTTTTTTCTAAAACTCTGACCATGAAAAAGAAAACCATCCCCTTTTTGAAAGTCCAAGGCCCTATGATCGACACACGTTTACAACACTTTATCAGTAAATTTAGAAACAAGAATGAGTCCGCCTTTTTATATGGGAGTATATGGGAGGTGACAATACTGCAATCATATTGAGAGGGTGGTGGTTTATTGGGAGTACATTATCTTGTTTTTATTACTGCTTTTTGGGTAATACTTTATCGTTGCTGCATTGGATGGGGAAGTATTTGTAAATGTGCTTCATAGGAAAAACCCTGAGTAAATAGAAGCATAATCTGCAAAGAGGCAAAAACGAGCTGTTTTACTTAGTGTGATAAACAGGTATTTTGCTCAACCTATGTTTGGATTTTGAATTCAAAATGATCAATTAGATTATAAAAGTTCCTAATTTATTGCCACCCAGCACAAAAAAGGCCTCGATTTTCTTCTAGAAAAGTGTTCTTGCCTTCTAAAAAATTATCGTCTTTATTCAACAAATAACAATAACTCGAAAACCTAACAGTATCAGAAAACGAGACGTAGCTATTTGTGCACTGCTGTTTTCTTTTTAACTTAAAAACACTTTTAACGTATGTTCAGATAAACTTGTGAATATGCGCCAAACAAAGTAAGAACCTTAGCTTTATTTATACTGAAACTATTTAATGGTCCAAGACAGTTGAAATTTCTCGGTGATCTGTGTTTCCATCACACTATAGACAGCTTCTTCGTAAAAATCCTCTTACAACTATTTACTAATATATTGCCACGCTGAACTCAAAAGAGGCTTGATTGTGTAAAAAATCTGTTAAGCCATTTAATCTTCTTCTTTAGATGTCATATCAATTCCAGACGTTGGCAATGCCTGTCTCTCATTGTATTTTCTCTCTCTCGCTGATACACACTTTTCGATATGGCATTTAAAACTTTCCCAGAATGTTAACCCTGTCTTCCTATGCTTCTTTTACCTTCAATACCACCATAAGAATAAGATTTTCTAATCCTTTCTTTCTCATAATATGCCCTATAAACCTCATCTGTTTTTCACGGATTCTTTCGAGTAGACAGCTTTCTTTTTCTACTTTCTTCAAAACTGTCTCATTTGATTGAGGGTCTACCCATGATATTTTTATCATTTTTCTGTAAAACTACATTTCAACAGATTCCATTTTCTTTTGCATTGATGGTAATAATCTCCAATCACAACCATATAAAAGAGTAGATGTCACATAGCATACCAGTACCTGCTTCTTTGTAGCCATTGACATCTGTGTTCAAGATCGAAATTTATTAAACGCAAACCTGTCTCGTCCAGCTCTTATCCCTCCACGTCATCAAATAGTTTTTATTGCTACACCTTATGAAATGTCTTGATGTAATCTGTAAAACACATAGGAAAACCTCTCTTCCTTTGATTACTCTTTCAGACAGTATCATAATCACAAATATATCATTTCTGACACAAGTATCCTCCAAAACTTTGCAGCATTCTTCGCCTATTTCTTGTTTGATTTTCCGACGGGTCTGTTGCATGACGACCTTCAGAATCAATTTAATTACATGGCTCGTAAGGCTAATGGTTCGATGTAGTTCACATTCCCTGGCTCCAGATTTCTTCAGTAATTTTATTTCTTAAGTATTTCTTAAGTAAAATTTGTCTTACTGAGTTTTTATGGTATTTATCTACTATCAAACACTTCATTATCAACTCTGTCAACCTTTCTATTCCAAAGACTTCTAAAGATATTAACATTTCTATAACAATTTCATCAGATCCTGCAGGCTTGTTCCCTTTCCTTTTTACCTAGTGGTGCCTCCCCTCCTTCTGATCATAAAATGATAAGCCCATCTATGTTCTTTTCTATTGATTGTTTCTCTCTTCTGTCATTTTGAAACAGTTCACTAATGTACTCTTTTCATCGTTCTAGCACTTTTATCTTTTTCTTCATAACACTCCTATCCTTAGATTTTATGTATCCTGAAGTTGTACAAGATTTGTGATCACTGACCTCTTTGATCTTCTTATATATCTCTGCTGGTTCTGAGTGCTTTTACTTTTCAAGTTTCTCACATTCTGTATTTAGCCATTTCTCTTTTGCCAGAATAAATTTGATCCTGGTCTCTTGATCAACTGGTTTATATTCTGAACTTTCTCTGTTAGATACATGTTGTCTCTTTTGCATCAATTCCAGTATCTCTGTTGTTATACATCTATTTTTTACTCTTTCTGTTTCTTTGGTAACCCTTTTTTTGCTGCTGTAACCACTGACTCTTCAAAATCATTCCAGTGTGACTTCCCTTCTCATTCATCTTCCAGAGCCTCAAAATGGTTTGCGACAGCCATATTATTCCTGTCTTACGCCGGTATCCTCCAATACCGCTCCGTAATGCAGTTTCGGTACAGATATCGGCTTCTTTAGTTTCTTCAGCCTTACCTTCATCTTAAAAATCACTGATAGAAGCTTTGTGATATTTCGAAGGTTTCAAAGATACAGGAGGAGATAATAATTTTTTTTACCATACCGTCACTGTGTCAGAAGAAGAAAACAAAATTTCATAGAAATACATCTGACTTAGATTCTTATGACTGCTATAACCAGAAATAATCCCCTAGACAGAAATCTCAAGAAGTAATGTGCAATGTATATAATGCTCTTTTCACAGCCAGTTTTAAATTCCCATGCGGTTTAAGCTTGAATTCACTTCACCTTCTTTGCTGATGATTAAGCTCTGTATGAACTCAACCTGGTGCATTTCTTATTTCCATAGCAGCTGTTACAAACCATTTCCTGCAAAGCACAAGCTATTCAGCGCTATAGACAAACCATGATAGTGTCGATAGTATGTTTTTAGATGCTAGTCAATTTTTTGTACAGAATTTACCCTTCAACCTACCGAAAAATGCCTTGTTAAAATACTACTACTATTTGTCTCTTGTGTTTTCATTATAGCACGAAAATCTGGGGAAAACACTATCGCCGATTGTAACCAAAGAAATAACTGCAGAATCACCAAGCTTAACTATTTGATTCGAAATTGCTATTCTATTGTGAACTTTATCAAAAAAAGATAACTCTTTCAACATTCTTTCATTATGTGTTTCGCAGGTGCTCCAACTGCTTTGTACAGAAATAATTAGTCATACCTAGCTTACACCATAGGATTGGCATATTGTTTTAAAGCTGTAGCTGCAGTTCAGTTTTAGGACTACATCCATATGGAACCCAATTCGTGCAGCAATGCATGGAAAGCTGTATTTTTTAATAAAACTTTAATCTTAGGCTTTTAATTTGTCATCTTTTGCCTGAAGCCTCACATGCTTGTTATAGAAATTTCTACTTTTTCTTTGCCTTTCGGCTGCTCCCATCAGGGTTTGCTACAACAAATCATACGTCTTCCATTTTGTGTGACCAACAGTGTTCTCTCTTCTCACTCCGATTTCACGTTCTTATCAACTATGTCTATGTGCAGTCTCCTTGATCTTCCTCTCTTCCTACTCCAGGGAAGATGCATCTCTAACGTTTTCCTCCCGATGTAGTTATCTTCTGATCATTTGTCCAAACCATGTCAGTCTTACCTCCCTTTGCTTCTCTCCTAATATCCCAACATGTGTTGCACCTCTGATATATTAACTTCTGATTTTATATAGGCGTGAGACTACACTCTCAAATGTGGAGTCAGTATAGGGTTCGGAGGTACTCCATACTGCCTGGTTGTTAAAGGTCTGTCGGAGAATTAGTACCATTCTTTCAATTAAAGCTGTCATAAGAAAAAGTCAGAATGGAAATGAATGTCCGGAACTACCACATAGATGCAAACTATCGTTAGGCCTATTAATAGAGTTCTGTAGAAATGGGAATGGATTTTAACGGAGCGACAGCAGACTGTCTGCCACACATTAATTAGGAAGATTGGTGTTCTATACCAGTCGCTTTTCAAATAATATTTCCCTAGAAAAAGTTGTATTCCAGTTCCAAGAGTATATGTTGAAACAGTGTATACGCTGCCTAAAAACAAAGCAAAAAGTTGCTATTCTAATTACAAAATCATTAAATGGATTTATGACTTGCAAGACAGATATTGCCACTACTTGGCAAGGAGCTATTTTTGTTTTGATTAAAAGTAGGTAACAAATAGTAGAGAAACTGAGCAAAATGTTAGCTTAATCTCATATTAGATTTGAATAATATTAACTTGTGAAGAGTAGGAGAGCAATGAGTCGATAGAGAGTTCCAGTAGGTAACAATTCCTAGAAAACAGCTACTACCAACTTTATCGAAAATTAGCATGTTGATCTCACCTTAGTAAAAGTAAAATAAAATAAGGCAGTTTGGAATCGACTTTCCAAAAATAGCTGAATATCTCAATGGTCATATCAGTGGGAGAAGAGGACAAGTCAACCTAAGTCCCATTTCATAGTAATGGTATCTGGGTTACAAGTATTTTAAGGTATTTTCCTGGGTATTTCAAAAAGGTATTTGCAACATTTACCAGCACAAAGCCAAACCATAATAAGAAATAGTTCTGTGGAAAACAAAGTAAAATAGAAACTGTTGCAAAAACTTATAATATGGCACAGGTAAGGGCCGAAATATAAACAATACATTATACTCGGCCCAAACTACTAACTCAAACTCCTTCCTCCTTTCTTTCTGTAAACCCTTGCATTCACAATATTTCAGCTTCCTGCTCTTAGAAAATATTTTGAAATTTGAAAAATTGGTGTGTTGAGTAGCTAGTTTAAGCTCCTCTATTAAGAATTTTGGAGTAACACTAGATGAGAGAAAATGGGATGTCTTTGCAATAGTGTTGTTTAGTAATAGACTCCTAAACTTTGATATTCTCCACAAATTGTTAGGAAAACTAAGTTTCTTTTTGGTTAGGTTAATGGTTAAAATAAATAGCTAGGTTAAAATATTTAATTGCACTTTAGTGATATGGGAACTTGAGACGGAAGAAATTGAGATAAAAAAATCTAAGGGTCTCATACGAGGCTCACTTTCAATGACATCTTGCTTGAGATCAAAGAAAAAGAAAATCATTCAAAATTTTTAGGAATAATCTAAGTGTCTCTATGCTGGTAAAATCTGATTGTTGAGAGGAAGAAACAAATTAAATGGTATGAGGCTGAGACAATGGCCTTGTCGAACACCACATCAAAAGAAATTCCAGGGGGTCATTTTAATATAAACAAATTTGCAAATCCTAGTAGAACCGTCTTATCTAAATTCACTTTTGCCTGGGCTTAGCTCTCACTTCATATAAATTTACTCATATTAAACAGACAGTGGCAATTTTCTGACTAATTCAGAAATAGGAAACATAAGATCTTCGTGGAAAAACGCCTGCAGTACAGTACATATTTGGTATGACACTCACTAAAACATCAACCAGGTTTGAAAATCCATTAAAACGAATCACAATGGACTTTAAAAAAATCAAATTTCATTCAAGGCTGCTATTCTTTTATATTCTGTTACCTTTCTCTGACAATGGCTAAACCTCAATATTCAAAATTAAAGACATTCTCCATTTTAATATCAGGTATCTAAATAACTCTCTTCTAAATAGAAAAATATTCACAAATAGAATCTTAGTTAATAACTGGATTGTTCGTCATTTCTTGGTCTATTTCATGAAGTAACCAAGGCACAAAGATCAAGCCATTTGTTTTATCTGGCGCAAAAGTTAAACCAAATGTTGCTGCGATCAGTGGAACCAGCGTAATGTGTTCAAAGAATGGATAGGTGAATGTAGTTTTTAATGGCTATGTGAAGTATGGGGCTTCTTATCATTTGAACAAAGGTTTTAATATTGGAGTCCAATAAATGCCATGTCTATGAAAAAATGAAGAAAAAAATCCATAAAATTAAGACAACGACGGAATATTTTTACTGGAGGTTGTACAGAGTTTCTACAACCATATGGCGTTTCAATCAATAAGCCCTTTAAAGTTTTTCTCTGAGAATATTACGATGAATGGAATTGCAAAGGTTAATTTCGACACACCAGGGACGGCATAATTAAGCCTACAAGCCATGAGTTGCGATTAAAATGAGCGGTTGCATCATAAAAAAAGATTAATAAAAATATTATCATTAAATCATTTAACACTTCTGTGATAATTACCATCAATTCAGATAAAATCCATTGCTTATCCGCTGATCAGCCAACCGAAGAAGCTAATGTCCTTATGAAAGAAACAAATGAAGACATTGAGTACATTGCTCGCTCAACACTTCATGATGCAGATTCTGGCGATCCCGATTTAAAACTATATATGCTTTACCTTCATGAAAGTACTTTTTTTTTATTTTTTTTTTTTTAGTTTTAACGTCATTTCCCCCAGCAATTGGGGCTCAGACGGTGCCCTTCAGAGGGACTTTGATTTGGCAATGAGGAATTTCTTGGCCGAATGCCCTTTCTGACGCCAACCAATGGCTTTTTTTTTTCTTTGCAAAGTTCCAAATTCTCCTCGACAGCTCGGGGAATCGAACCCGGAAGTCTTGGTTACTGTGCAGTTGCACTAACCATTAAACCACGGCTCCCTTCATGAAAGTACATAATCTTGTAAAATATTNTTTTTTTTTTTTAGTTTTAACGTCATTTCCCCCAGCAATTGGGGCTCAGACGGTGCCCTTCAGAGGGACTTTGATTTGGCAATGAGGAATTTCTTGGCCGAATGCCCTTTCTGACGCCAACCAATGGCTTTTTTTTTTCTTTGCAAAGTTCCAAATTCTCCTCGACAGCTCGGGGAATCGAACCCGGAAGTCTTGGTTACTGTGCAGTTGCACTAACCATTAAACCACGGCTCCCTTCATGAAAGTACATAATCTTGTAAAATATTAGTGTTATCCTTTTTGCAATTACGTTTGCCCGTAGGCATCCCATTTAAAAATTGAAAGTGCTTCAAGTAATTCTGGCTTCAACTTACATACGTTTCATCAAAGCTGCAGCTTCTGTTCGAGGGCGGATTCTATTCGAGAAAATATAGACTGTAAGGCTCTTATAGTTACCATCAAAGTCTAATATTTTGCATATTTGAATTTTAGTTCCTTCGTAAACTTATGTTTCCAGACAAGAGTTATCATACTATAACATGTTGTACATTAGACGTGCTGCAGAATAAAACTTTGATTGACATATTTAGTATTATCAAAAAGCCACACAAAGGTATATCAAAAAGGATGCTGATATAAACAAATACTAACGCAGCCGATGTAAAATTACATTGAATATAGAGAAAAGAAGTACCACCTTTTGTTTACAAACAATGTTGAGTAATTTACAAAAGTAGAAGCTAGAATAGGTCTGTTTACAGCTAGGGTTTGCAATTTCGGTATTATGACCCGGACTATGTGGCAGACCACTTTTCAAAAGCCTACAGTCCTGCAAAGTCCTTTCTTTCATCGTGAAACTTGAATGCTTTAAAGTTGTGGTGAAATATTGTCTCTTGCCTAAAAGTTCTATTTTCTTGTCTTTCCGTTACAGCTCCATATACTTGTGCTTTATGCTTGTATGGTTCTTAATCATAAAAAAAACCCTTAAAACAATAATATTGTATAAATCTTTGCAGAACTGTATTGTTTTGTGCCATTCGATTTTCACTCTTCGCTTTCAGGGTTTTCTTTGGCCTCGTTTCAGAGACCACTTGAATAGAAGTCTGTTTAGGAAGAAGAGAAAAACAAATCATTCAGAATGAAAGATATTTCACCAAAATTTTCTGATAGATTAAGGCTCATCTATTCTAGCAGCAAGCACTATGTATGTATTGATATATTAATATTTTCTACTTCATATTATACTACCAGATTTAATATAAAAAACGATGTTTTGTATTTCATAATACGTTACTGCCAGAGTAAGCGTATATTTCCTTCAATTATGTGACGTGAGCAAGCCACTGAAATACTCCTGCAAAGAGATACAGTACACTGTTATTTGTTTTGGTGTTTGAAAGTAGGTGATATACATCACACTAGATACAAAATATATAAACCATTTATAGATCCTAGAACTAAAGGCTTCTGAATTTGTTTGACGCTATGACATTGACTATAAGGAGAAATTTGATTCATAGTGTCATTTGTGATCTTGCATACCATTTATTTGCCAGTCAACTCGTTGATATACAGACAAGTATTTCATAAGGTCTGAATTCATTTGTTTTTGAAAAAGTAATATTGCTAGCCCATATTTAAGGATGGATTTACGACCGCAAATTGGACTTTAACTTGATTTTTTATGAGTACATCTTGAACAATTAGGATCACCAGGATGAAATGTTCTACAACAGTTACATTGCTGTATTATTTTTAGATGCATGCAGTTTTTTCATTGATTTGTTATTGCCACTGTCACAGATGCTGTCAATGTAAGTATTGACCACATAATGTGTTAAATACCAACACTGAGAGTATAAGGATCAGGAGATAATAATAATGAGAGACTTGATTTATGCGATGATAAAAAAAAATTGGATTGCCATTTTTGACAATGACTTGAGCGTAATGTCAATAGTGACAATGGCACATGATCTTTACAATCATCATAAATTACGTTGGTCATTACTAGAATCTCCTGATCCCTGTAAACTGACTCGTTTGGTCTCCTGTTTAAAAATAGACTCAAGTAGCAATCAATTTCTTCATTAACCTTTGCAGAGCACAGCATTTTGTGAAAACATGCTATTGATGACAATAAGCATGCCACTAATACTGTTACTTCCACAGTCTTACCCTAAACAATTCTACTAACATGAAACATGAAATTTGAAAAAAGGTGTTTTTGTCTGAGGAAACTTGTGACAGTATCAAAGACATTGTGGTATGCAATAACAGTCTTAGTAGTCATAGTCAAAGTAATACATCTTTTACTACTTATACTACTACAATTTATACTATAAGTAGTAATAGTAGTAGTAGTAGTAGTAGCAGTAGTAGTAGTAGTAGTAGTAGTGCAGTAATATTAATGATGATAATAATACTACTAACAGATTTGATTGCAATAGGTAAAATAAAAGAGAAATGGTAAATGGTTAACTTATTTTTTCTGAAGACCATCATAAGTATATATGTGAAGGCAATAAATTATAGAAATATGAGGCAAAAACGTTTGGACAAGAATGGCTCCTTGTTTTTATTGATACTCATGACACAGTCTCAATATGACACCAGAAATGGGTCTAGCAATCAGTGTTGATACAGAAGTAGAAAACTGTGGTTCTGAAAACAGCTAAAATGGCCTTGAAAATTTAAGATGGCTTAATCCCAGTGGACTTTCAAAACGTAAAGCCATTTTGGTATTTGTTATATGTAATTTGGTATTTGTAATATGATGTGGAGTGAACAAATATATTATACAATGACATGCAGCTATTTTTATGAGAACTCAGCTTCCTATAAAAAGCAGAGGTGAACTATAAAAATTAATAAAAAGATCAACAATGTTATATGGTTCTAAAAACTGGCCTTTGAAAGTTGAACATATCAGAATGTTGGAAAGAGCAGAATTAAAAATGTTGAGATAGGCTGAAATGGGCTTTCTGTTGTAAGCCCATTTTGTGTATGGTCAGAGGTTTCATGATCATGGCTATTGTCTTTGTTGTTACTTATAGTCTGGGGATCATATCCTTATTAAATCTGATGTTTAGGTCAACTTTTTTGTTTATTGTCATTACAGACATTGTGTCCAAAGATGAGATACACAGGTAACAGGTGTACCAGGAATAGAAAGAAGCATAAGGGTTTAAAGGCTTAGATGGGCTAGGCATATTGTAGTGGTACTGGCTAGATAAAGATGCAAAAAGAAAAGGGAGAGACTGGCCTCAAAAAAACTTGGTCAGATTTTGTGAAAGAGGATTAAAGGGAAACAGGGTTGAATCTATCAGATAAAACAGACTTATGGAATAACAGCCTGTGGCAAACCCTGTGATTGAAAAAATGCCATAAAATATATTGTAATGAATAAAGACACAAAGATTGCCATAAATACTAGGCTTTACTGAGCTATCGATGGTTGCTACATCATGAGTTTACAAAATGGCGGTTGATACAGTGAAACTGCTGACCTAAATACAAATTACAACAGGAAGTCCAACAGACTAAATTAGAAGTTCAGAGTTCTTGGCAAATCATAGTTCATAATAAATCATAGTTTATAACAATAGTTCATAATAATAAATTATAGTTCATAACATATATGTTGTTATTGNAAGAAAAGGGAGAGACTGGCCTCAAAAAAACTTGGTCAGATTTTGTGAAAGAGGATTAAAGGGAAACAGGGTTGAATCTATCAGATAAAACAGACTTATGGAATAACAGCCTGTGGCAAACCCTGTGATTGAAAAAATGCCATAAAATATATTGTAATGAATAAAGACACAAAGATTGCCATAAATACTAGGCTTTACTGAGCTATCGATGGTTGCTACATCATGAGTTTACAAAATGGTGGTTGATACAGTGAAACTGCTGACCTAAATACAAATTACAACAGGAAGTCCAACAGACTAAATTAGAAGTTCAGAGTTCTTGGCAAATCATAGTTCATAATAAATCATAGTTTATAACAATAGTTCATAATAATAAATTATAGTTCATAACATATATGTTGTTATTGTTGTAGTAGTATGATAAAGAAGGTGATAGTGATGATAATGAAAATAGAGAAATGTTGACAAGATAGAAAACTGGAAAATTGGGCACCATCCATCTGACCTCTGAAGTCAAAAGTACCCATCCTGTATCTGGAGTTCAGACCATTACATTTGTAAAAAATAAATGGAAATGACAAGAGAAACTGAATTTCTGTGAAATTATCAAAACTATCCAACTGTTAGCCAAACTGGAACAATTTCTTTTTAATTAGACTATTTTAATTCTGATCTTCAAGAGGACCTGAATTATGGCATACAGGTCCCATCCTAGATATTAAGAATGCTAGAAAAAAATTTATTATAATGTCGTGGCTTAGCTATTTTAATACATGTAACAACTGGTGGTGATTAAATGTTACTGGTATATAGCTTATAATATATTTGATGATTAATTCAGAAAGCTCTTAAACAGCCATTTTTTCCAGAACTCCAAGTTGTACAAGTTTACAGCTCTCTTTAGGATTAAGAGTATTGGTCTTTTTTATTTTACCATTATAGTAGATAAGTAATTGAGAAGATTCTGATGGGTTTTTTCTTTTCCATATCTTTTAAGAGGCATTTTTTGAATTTCTGAGCTTGGAGTGTCATTCTCAGGGAACATTGAGGACTTGGATGTCTAATTTTAATGTATTAATAATGAGTAATTATGATAATTCTAATAAGTTTATAAAAACTTTACCAATTTATGTTTTCCTTAATAGGATCAAAGCATATCCCACCTTTTCAATTGCAAGGAAAACAAAACCATTTTGCATCTTAATTCAACAGTTGCTATCACCAAAAGGGCGACAACTACACCAAGTTGTTAAATATAAACACTTTTCTTCTCTGAATAGTATTCTTCCCCAGAATGTCTTACTTTGCAGTGGACAAGGTGCACAGCATGTTGGAATGCTTAAGAATTCTTACTTAAAATATGCCAAAGTCAGAGAAATAGTGCAACTAGCATCTGAAATTTCTGGTAAAGACTTACTGAAGTTGTGCAAATTTGGCCCAAAAGAAGAAATTGACAAAACTGTAAACTGCCAGTTGCTTATTGTGTTATCAAGTCTTGCAGCAATGGAAGTTTTGAGGGGCTTTGGTTCCTTTTCCACAGAGAAGGTAAAGAAATCTGATTATTTCATATTTTACATTTGTTATACTTTAATCTTATTTTAATCTAAACTCCATGAAGGTTTAAAGCTTTATTACTGCATCAGATTCTGTTGCCTGATTCTATGTTCTATTTCAACAAGTTCTAACAAAGGAATTTTTCCAGTTGATAAGGAACTATATTTAGTTCACATTTTTCTGAAGATTATTAGTGGCAGATAGAGCTTCTAGTTGATTATGTGACCAGAGTGGGTGGTGTCATCTACCTTGTATTAGCTACTAAGTTAGGGTAATCCTGCTTTTACAGACCAACAGTGAGATACAAAATTTTACCATCTTGAACCTGAACCATGCATTTTGATTCCAGTTTTTGCTATTCACAAGCTTGGATGCTTCTCAGGGCTCTTACCTTTTTTCTGTGTTGATTTTTGTAGCAAGGTACCTCATTGTGAGCCAAATTTTAGCTGCCAAGATTCTGTTTGTTGGTTATCAAACTTCAAGTTATAAGCTTGTATTACAATTAATGTGTAAAGAGAGTTAACAAGACATTTTTCTTCTTTGTAGTTATCTTTTCCAATTGTGGAGAATTGGAACAGTATTCAAAAGTAAAGTCAAGGTGGCTATTAACTACTTCATCAGAACTCAACTCCAAATTTCATTTGCATTTGCATTTGCATATCAGCTTGATTTATACCATTTAATTTTTTCCAGCATCAACAAATCAACACACTCAAACAATTTCATGTATAATCAAAGCTATACCTGCCCACTCACCATCTTGACCAATTTGATACTCACAATAGGATATACTAAACTATTACATCAGGATTAACTTTCAAGCATCAAAATATTCACACAAGTAAAAGTTATCCCACAAAAGGAATTGGATTATGAAATTTAAGGCTACAGTTTGCATTAGCCATAAGACTTGTGTGTATCTTACAGCTATAATCAACAGTTTTGCTCCATTTGATTTTGTGGCCCATACTCACTTAAGATGTACATCTTTAGGATTATAATTGTTTACTTTGTCTTTTTATAGCCTTATGTTCTTGCTGGCTACAGCATTGGGGAATTATCAGCACTAGCACTTGGAAAATCAATTTCTTATGAAGATGGTAACAAGCATTTTCATACCATTTCCTTTTTCATTTCTTCTGATGTATATTTTATGACATGTTCTGTGGGTTATGAGTAATCAGCACTGTCACTTCATATGAGTTTACTTCCTGTGCAAAATAATCCTTAATTTGTAAAGTTTCATTTCAAGTTTCATACAGAGCAATGTTGGCCTTATAAGTATTTTGTTTGATAATACCTTTAAATTAATTGCAATGTTCACATTGCACACCAGTAAGTGCATGCAACGTAGTGCAGGCTTTGCTTACCCCAAAGTCAAGACCCTTTTGACAATTTCTTTTTGTTAGCCTCCTTTTTAATGGTTTATAGTTTCCAGGTACTTGAACTGGTCATGCCAAGATAGATTGCCTTGTTCTATACTGCTATACCTTCCAAGTCAAATTTCATCAGCTTTACCTTTTGGGGGCAGGTGTTCTATCTTTGTTCTATTTAACTTCAGGCAAGCACTTTCAAGCTTTTCATGCCAAATTTTTAGTTTCTGTTCCAGGTTCTCTCAATTTTGGCCTGGAATGACAATATCATCTCTTGAAATGGTTTCTTTTGCCTTTCCTTGATCTATGAACACTGTATGGTTTTGCTGAGATCTTGGTATTTCACTTGTAGCACTTAAAGGTACAACATACGTTAGCTAATGTTTAAACCTTTGGAATGGTATCCAACCTGCTCCAACATTTGTCAGCATTTTCATTATCTAATGACCAGTTCCTTTAAGCCAGGAGCTTTATTCTTCATCACCTTCTCTAAGTGAGTTTTGATTTCACTGTCTCCTCCGTTTTACAAATCTTAACATCATTCTACATTTTCTATTTTCCTTAGTTTTTGTTATTTTCTGTCAATTAATTGCCTTTTTCCTTTTCGTTATAGCTTTCTGAATGTCTTTATTCAACCACCATGGCTTCTTCTCTTGATATTTTTCAGATAGGGACATATACTTGTTTCTATCATTTCTCTGCTCAGTTCTTTCTGTCATCGTTTTTGTCAGTTTAAAGGTCAAAACATTTGCTTCATACTTGCTTAGTTTCCACCAGTTGACGTTGTACCTATTCTTTTTTTTTCTTCCATCCTTCCCTTTACCACCTGACCCATTTCTATTCTCATGGGTTGTTGTGGTTGTACTACTGGACTTATGATCTTTCTTGTTTTCATTCTACCTTGGCTGTTACGTCTAACATTGATGTAATCAAGTATTCACAAATTTAGGTCTTTGTTAAAAGTTTTAGCTCTGTTCCCTGTTGAGAAAATGGGGATCCTATTACCTTGTATGTTTCTTCTTCCCCCTGCCGTTCAACCATGGAGTCTCTCAAATCCCACATCTTAAGAAAACATGGGGAACTTTTCATAATATCATTTCTCAAGGTTACCAGGTATTACTAATAAGTACATGCCCACTGTTTATCATTTTGTTTGGAATCCAAATTAAATATGCAACAATTACCATACCATTTTTAACTACAGGATTCCCCCTGTTTAATTTTTTCCAGAACCCAACCTTCACTTCTTTACGTCCTTGTCGTAGTGCATGGAGTGTGATGATGTTGTTTGTCAAATTGCTAGTCTCCTGGTCATGATTAATTTGGACTTTTTATATTTTTTTAACATTTTGTCCTTCCACTCTTCATTTAGAATAATTGTCACTCCCTCTCCAAAACTCTTGCTTTCCACCTGATTTTCCAGCAGTTCAGTTTGTTTTCTGTAGTTATGGTGTTCTATGTTATGCCGTCTCATCGCCTTTTACTCCCTACCCTTACCCACACAAGGAGCTTGATGATTTTGTTTATATTGATATAATAATATATCTATAGTAATGTGGATATGTTGACATTTCGAAATTGACATTGATTTAATAATAGTGATCATTGATATTTATGTTAATATGTGGATATGACTATAGCGATACTCATATTGATAAAGTGTCATTAGTGTGGTGATATTTTAATGTGGTATTGATAATGATATTGATGTAGTGATATTGACATGTTNAAATAATTGTCACTCCCTCTCCAAAACTCTTGCTTTCCACCTGATTTTCCAGCAGTTCAGTTTGTTTTCTGTAGTTATGGTGTTCTATGTTATGCCGTCTCATCGCCTTTTACTCCCTACCCTTACCCACACAAGGAGCTTGATGATTTTGTTTATATTGATATAATAATATATCTATAGTAATGTGGATATGTTGACATTTCAAAATTGACATTGATTTAATAATAGTGATCATTGATATTTATGTTAATATGTGGATATGACTATAGCGATACTCATATTGATAAAGTGTCATTAGTGTGGTGATATTGACATGTTAATTTATTACATAAAGTAAAACAGGAAAAATAAGAACTATGATTGCAACTAATAGTTTCATGATATTTCGATCATCAGGTATTAATTTATTAAGGATGTAAGATCTTTATCATGTCATGAGTAGTAAGCTTTTTCTGAGCTACATTTCGAGAGATAGTTCTCCCATCGTCAGACTGATGACGAGAGAAGTATCTCTCGAAACGTAGCTCATAAAAAGATTTCGACTCATGACCTGATAAAGATCTTACACCAATGGGTTCCTCTAGGTCCATAAAGTTCAGAATTTTCAATTTTGATTTACTGGTATTGTGATGTTGATAATTTAATACTGATATAATGATTTTCAGATAGTTTTCTTAAAACTTGTATCTGAATATTGATAGTAATATATTGATACATTGATAAACCGGTGTATGTTTAGTGATGTTGATATCTTGATTGTTTATTATTCTGCTTCAGGTGGTACAGATGTTGATATTGATGTGTTGAAATTTAACTGTCAGGAGCTTATTTTGTATTTCTGTTCTCTCTTACACTTATTCTTTGTAGCTTTTTTGTTAGTTAAAGCGAGAGCGGAGGCTATGCAATATGCATCAGACCTTACACCGTCAGGGTTAATATTTATTCAAGGACTGGATCACCACAAAATAATGGCATTATGTCAATTATCAGAAGAGGAATTTCAAAGTACAAATGGTATTTGCAGGGTTGCTATTGAGGCCTACGAAAAAGGATTTGTTGTAGGTGGCACAAAAGACTGCTTGGATTCCATCACTTTAACGACATCTGGACTAGTAAGTTTCAGTGTTGAACAATTTTTTTCCAAGACGGATTTGTTTTTTCAATTAATGGCTCTGGGAATTTGGCTAAGTTAAAACGAATACCAAGAAAGATAAAAGATAATGCATTATCATTAGGGCACAATAAAACGTGTATTGCTATGATTATCCAGATTTAATTGCTGTCTTTGCTGTGATTTATATCCATACTGTAGTATCGATATTAAGAGTTCACATGACGAAATGACCATGCTGAGCGGAATAAGCGTTTTTCTCTGTTACCCAGACAATAAGGCTTCGGCAACATACTACTACTATGATAACCAATTCCACTTTTACAACAACAACAATAACTACTATCAACTACTATACCTGCTGCTACAGGGTTTGGATTAACTCAAAGCATGTGGATCTCGAAAATTTCGATCGCAGCCGAAAACTTTTGCCCTCGGCCACAGGCACAAAAATTTTCCAAATCGCAATGCGATTTTGCTATTTAACGTTCTACTTTCTGCAATTATTGTGGTGTAACTTTAGTTAGAACAGCGCTCGCCGTCTTAAAAAATTGTCTCGTTGGTGCAAACACTTTTTTGTGTGTTTTTTGTGTGTACTATAGTAGCAGAAACTTTCATGGGTGAAAACTTTTGGGGTTTTTGACCATTTGGGGGAAAGTTGATGCCTTCAAAAATTTCAAATCATGGAAAAGCAAGATATTCTAACAAAAACATTTGCAATTGTTATACCACTAGAATTTAAGAACTAAGCATACTTCATTTGTTTTAAACAGAATTCGGAAGCTAATCACTCATGTGAGAGATATAATATGTATGTCATCATTTATCATGAATTGCAATGATATCTTATTCTTTACTTTCGTTTTATGAAAATATCTCATTGTCAATTACAGAAAAGGGATTTTCAAGCATTGGTGAAATTTATCCCACCACAATGAACTTTACTTTGTATTTACGAAAGATTTTTCCTACAAGATTAGGCCTAAATGTGTTCATTCTCGAACGTTTTGTCAAAATCTTCGTGATCTTTCATCGCACAAATCTGCACCTTAAGTAACTCTTCTTATGATTTACATTTAAATCTGCATACAGCCTGCACGTTGGCGCTATAAAATATCCTAGCACAATTTCTGACTTGGGGAGAAGGACTGACAGGACATGTGTTATACCATTAAATACGCAGTAAAATGTAAGCCAATGGAAATAATGCACATGTGTTACAAGTGAATAAAGTTATGATCGTAGGTAAAAAAAGTGATTCTGATGAAGATTTCTATACATCATTAATTCATCTTCATCGTTCCTGTATTTTTTATTGAGAATTCAAAAACCCATCACTAAAGTACATAATAGAAGAACGCAGATTATAATAAAATATTACAAAAAAAGTACCTTATGCTACATAATCCGAGACATGATAAAACTAAAACAGAGAGATCTAAGGAAAGTGGAATATTCAAATATAATTTTCTGTGTTTACAGAATCAGACGCACGATAAAATAAGGCATGACCGTATATGTTATCGCTTCCATTGCTGGAACAAGACCAAATTGTGTTTTGGTCGCCCGCCTCCAAGCAAGTTCTCGTGCTTTGTTCGTCAATCGTTTGATTACTTTGTCGTGGCTTCGTTGAGTTTTAATTTTCCCTTGTATTTTTGCGGACGAGAATTGATAAACGAGTTCAATTAAAACTAAACGGGAAATGTGAATGCAACTGTATACTTAAGAAAAATGACGCTACTTTTTGATGACGCAGGATTTAAATGGTTTGTGAAAAAATTGGATTCAGAAAGATGTCGATCACAGTTTTGTTTATTTCAATGATTTTTCAATCGCGTTCTCGTAGAAATGGATCGCAATTCGCGATCTGTTAATTCGACCGTTGGACTGTTACTACTACCTTTGATACCACTAAAACTATTACTACTGCTACCTACTACATCTGCTACTGTTTCTGTTACTATTACTACAGGTATTGTATCTGTTACTCTTGCTACACCATGTGCTATTGGGTGGGGGTATTTTTCTAGTGTTCTAGTACCCTGTTTATCACCGACAAAGTATTGATAATGCTACTAATAGATACAGATCACACTGTATTATTATCACCCATTCCCATTCACCTACCGATGTAATTACCATTGATATATTTTTGTGTTACGATATATCTTTTGTTTATTTCATCCTATGACGTGCCACCAGCCATTTCATTGACATCGCATCTTCTTATCACCAGTTTAACAGTGAGTTACGCCCTACTTGATGTACATGAGACTAGCTTTTTGGAAGAGTTTCCTCTGGACCCCTACTACCGATTTTTTATCTCCGTCGACTCCAAGAGACCTTGGTCGAAATAAAGTTTATGTTACAGGTTCCTTCCCGTCAGCGTCCTCTCTTGGTTTTAATATGCTTACCCTAACAACTACTTCTCCTCTTGGTGTGGTTTTAATGTTGTTTATGTGAAATAAAACTGAAAGACTGGTGCATATTTTGAGAACGTGACCTATTTTGGCAAAGAGTTATCGTTTTAACCTACTTCTGGTTTCAACAGTCGTTTAAGGAGCTACAAAGCTTTTTGCAGTATACTATGAAATTTAATTGATATTAATGTGTACTTTTTGGTAAAATTTTAAGTATCCTATTTTAAGTAGGATTTAATAATATTTTGCCGTATTTAGTAGATAAATTTCTCATCTGCCAAACGTTGGGGATTTTGTACTTAAAGTGCATTAAAGTGCCCCGCGCTAATGGGTTAGAAATCGGAACTTACTTTCATTATTCGAACCACTGAAAGCAACCTACATCATGTGCGTAGGAGATTCGAAATTTTGCTGTCGTTATCATTAACAGATGCCCCAGTTTGTCTAGCCTTGAATACCTTTTTGAATTCGTACTGCAGACTTCATTTGATCATTAGTGTGTGTTTTTCTCTACGTGTTTATGCAAAAACTATAATTAAGTAAAAACGAAATTATTTTTAACCTTTTCTAATATATTTTACGACATGTTCACTGTCGTAAACAATATCAGCATACACTGTTGTAAGGACCACCACATAAATGTCATTCTTGAGAACTGCCAGGACCAAGTTATCTAGAGAGATTAATTCGTGTATTTCATCCCTATTTCTTTTAGGGCTGTTCTGTAACAAAGCTTCCAGTTAGTGGTGCATTCCATACACCGCTTATGAAAGATGCACAGCCTGCCTACTATGAAATGCTAAAAAAGATAACATTTAAGACACCTGCTGTTCCCGTAGCGTCGAATGTCACGGGAAGCTTCTTCACAAAGACCGATGACATAAAGAGGTAAAAATATTGAATACTATGGAATGACTATTGACATATTTGTTTAGTTGTTGGGTTTTTGCTAGCTTTTTTTAGCGGTTTGCTTGATATTTGAATTTACCCGAATCCTGAATTTTGTCTAATACTGATTTAGGCTTTTCATTGTTTCTGGTGCATTTGTAATATAGACATTCCCTACACCTACTTTTACATCTTGTATGAAGATATACCAACATATATTCTTTCTTGATTTACTTCATCAATAAAATTAATTGTTAAAATGTTTTTAGAAGCCTGCACTCAACTCGGCTGCCATGTAGGGAGACTAGTAGTTTTAATATTAGTTTATATATTAACATTTCTGGTTGGGCTTAAGAGACGAATAAAAGCAGTAAGATCTAACCTTAAAAAACTGCTATTAACCGGATATGTTATGTGTTTAGGAAACATTCACATATTATGATATTATTGAACGGGAAAGATGAGTAATGGCAAATTATAACTAAAGGCTGCCCCTAAAGCGGGAGGAGACGAGCTGGCTACAACAATATAGTAGAAAGCAATAAAGTAATTGCTTCCAAGTAAATTTTCATGAGAATATTTCATTCGTCGATTGGAAAAGGGTGACATCGTGTGGGTCTTCTATTTTTCTTTCAGTTTACCAGCTTTTTTATGAGACAGAAAGAGAGGGTTTTTTTCGTTTTGCACCGTCACATTTTCATGACTTTCAAAGAGTTTCAAGTCATCCAGCCGTTGTTTTAACCTTTCCAGTCACCTTAAATGTCGTCAAACTACCAAAAAATTTGTTTTTTTCATAGTCCAATGTTAATTGACAGATTATACAAGGCATGTAATCAGGAGTGTTTAGGTAATGCCACTTTATGGTAAGGAGGAGAGAATTAGATTTTGTGCCAGATTTTAATGGTATAATATACTTACGTTCCTGTTATACGTACCCTTATAATTTCTCTAATCGAGTCTAAAATTCTGGCTTTGTATTGCGTAAGCGTTCCAGGTAGTTGGATGTGTTAGAATGGAAGCTTAAACAACTTGCCGTAGATCTTTTGCAGAAAGACAGTGTAATGCATAATTTAAGGTTTGAGGATTTAGTTCCAATTTTATAAAATAATCTAGCTAGTATTCTGTAATCTTCTGGAACTATCAGTAAACTACAGAAATCTTCCGCTACAAAATTCTTATCTCAACATAGTGGTCCAGATGTTTAAAAGCAGAAGTTATTAATGACAATTCTTATGCGATTGCTACAAATACTTAGAAACGAAATAGGTTTAACTGACAGAAGACAAGTTAGGGGGTATAAAATCAAACTGATAACTTGCGCTAAGAGCTGTATTGATAATAAGCTGGTCATCATCTTTAAACAATTGAACAAATTTTTTTCTGGATTGTAATGTCACATGATTCTGGGTCTTGCCCAGGTGTCGAAACGTATTGGTGGTAGCATCTCACATGTAATTTAATTACCTGGTCCATAATTGATGTCTTAAAAGCCATGAATTTGATTACGATATAAATAGCCTTAAGCGTTTGTGAACACTATCCTCAAACCAATTGAACGTACTGGATAAATCAATACAGAGTCACATTCAAGGCACTAATCGTTGACGATGACTTGCTTTTTCTAATTCGTGTATACATGTACCGGAATACGCAGATGAGTAAATCCCAAGTAAATACATAGTTTCAGATTTCACTTGCCTTAAGATTTTAGGATTTTTGCCTGTTTTTCAAGCTTAATATTTACATTTTGAATAAATAAACCCTATTTTTCTATTTTGTCAAGGCTTCTTCTGGACCAGTTGGTTAAACCAGTGAAATGGAAGCAGATTGTAATTAAGACTATAGAAAAAAGTGACAATTTAACTTTCTTTGAGCTTGGTCCAGGTAAACAACTAAAGCCCATGATAGGAAAAATCAATAGAAAATTGTTAAGAAACTATGTTAATGTATCAGTATGACAATTTTTTAAATGTTATACCAACTTTGCAATGTTCCTTTGGATGATGTAAAGTGAGGATCATTGGGTGTTTGTTGCTGTAGTTGCAGTCGTTGCTGTAATGGTTAACATTGAAAACTTCCAACTTCTTTGTACAAGTGTTGACATGAATGGACTAGACAGGCGAACACCAGGTGCTAACTAAATCAAAAATTTTAATCACTTTTACACATTAGAGTTTTTTATTTTCCAAGTCAGCTGAATATCCTGAGCTACTTTTATGCATTTTAAGAGGTACTGTTTAAAAAAATTTGGGGGGAGGGGCAGAAATTCAATCGCTTTATGCGTTTTCCAAAACAGTTTCTGTCGCTATTTCTTCTCATTTTCTTGGTAAGGAGATCAAAGTTTGACGGAGAAAATTTGGTCATGGTATACGCGACGATTTGTTCCGAAATCTTTCAGCTTGCAAGTCATGTAGTGCATTTCTTGTGCTTTTGTGAATCTTTAAGGAAGAAAACAATATCCAAAAATGAATTTGTTTTCTAAAAGTTGATAGTAGTCATATTCTTAGAAAGGTTTAGTAATGTACTGTAGTTTCTTTTGCTGTCCATCCGCTGTTAGAGGTACTAATAATACCTGAGCTGACATTTTACATTTTTAGTAAATTTTGTGTAGTAAAACCAGTATTAGATATATTATCTCCGACATTATATTTATAGTTGATACACTAGAAACTAAATTTGCCAAATAGATTTATTTGTAGATCTTTATAAAACAATTAAAATATTAAAAGCTAAGTACCACTAAAATTGCTTACGTTTCACGCAAGTAACAATGCGATCATCAGATTAACTAGGTATATATAATATGTGCTATATATATATATATAGTTATATTTACATGTAATGTCCCAGAGTGGCAGTCTCTGCCACAGCGGGTTCAGATAAAGTCTCGCTGCGGATTAGCCTCTACATTCTACTGTTTTACTTTCTTAAGTAATCTCTTTTCCTCATTTGCTCATCACGTTTGACATCACTACTGACAGCGTGACGCTAGTCAATGCGATCAGCCGCAAGTAACTCCAACCCCCCCCCCCCCCGTGTCGACGCCTGTGAGTTTATGGTCGCGCCTGCAGTCATTCTTGAAGCGCATTGCCGTCGATGCGAGAACACAGCCAGCTCAAGATATTGAATACCTCCGACGATATACAAAGGTGTAAAATTTAGACATAACCGACCAAATGCTAAACGCCAGGTCACATCTTTTTGCTAATGGTTGGATGGTGAAAGGGTTTAGATTTAAGGTGAAAAAAGGAAACAGGTTACATTTTTACCAACTCTCTTCTTTTCCTTAGAAAAATATGTACATTTAGGTGCATACAGAATAAATGAAAAAATATGGATTCCAAAAAGTTTATTTGATTGTACAAGTCTTTACTATTATTTACAAAGTATTAAATGTCGCTACAGAAATATTAGGATGGGCATGTTTTTCAGCGCACCAGGAAGTACAATATTCATGATCTACTCGTTCGAAATGAGAATCTGCGAAAAGATGCACGCCTTCATAGTATATGTCAGCAATCATTTCACATCGGCTCTCCCCATTCTCGATTTTTCGAAAAAAGTTCCAGAAATCAAGCAGAACTTCAATGAATCGTTTGCTCCTCCAGTGATGTATCTTTTTGCATATGACTTTCATGTCTCTGTCAAAAGCCCAGTCACAGTCTTCGCGCGTCCAGTTGTAATGGTGCCCCTGTAGAAAAGAACACAAAAATCCTGAGGGTCAATCTACAATATATTTTTATGATATTGAGAAACCAGCCCGAATATACAAGACCCCAACATTCTACCTTGTTATTGTTTTATTCAGAGCAGTGTATTCTAAATCCACAAATGCAACCACCGTTGTTTTTATGAGGTAACGAGGAACATTACCTTCCCTACATCTTAAAGAAATGGATAAAGAATTAACATAATATGTAACATTTTTTAGTAACTTCTTCACTCCCATTTTCCAAGCAATAGCTAGTTAAATTCCAAATGTTATATCTGCCTTAAAAAACGATTTTGTTTTTTGAAAGCTGTAGAAAATACTTCTTTTTGGAAGCTGTATTTAAGCGTTTTGTATGCTACTCTCCTCCTGAACAGCCCTATTTTGAAATATCAATTATAAAATGATTTCCGTTTTATTAAGCTTGTCTAGAATGACCCAAATGACATTTTATTACATAGTAACCAATGTTATGTGGCGTTCTATGAAATAAAAGATAGAAACTTACATTTTATTAGAAGACTACATTTGATGCATTCTGAACACTTAAAACCATGAAAAGACAAAACTTTTAGTATACATTGTTTGGTGACAGATTAGTTCTTAACAAGGCATTTTCAGCCCACCCATCATATCATTTTATAACACTTCCAAGGGCTCCTACAACCATGAAACAACCTGTACCTTCCTCGGTTGGCACAGTCTACCACCAATCTCTCCATAATTCCAGGTATTCCTCCACTTTTTCTCTTTCCTATTCATGTATTCTTCCTTCAGTGGACATTGCAATATCGATGATTATAAAGCATTTTTCCTTTTTTTCACTTATACCAATGTCTATCATCCTTGCGTCTATCAAATTTTCGCATTGTATATTTATATCCCACAACAATGTTACACCCTCACTCTCTTTCATTCCTGGGTTATGTTCATATCACTTTTTACTTATGCGCCAATGCAATTTTCTTGCACAGTTTCCTTTTAATTTCTTTGCTACTTTATCATGGGTCTCTTGGGGTTTTTTTATCTGATTTCTCACATTTACTTACTAAATGTTGCACACTTTCTCTTCTCTTTGCACACATTCTACTGAAGTAATTGTCAATACTCTTATCAATATGTTTTACATAACTTGTTCTGATAGCCTATTCCTGTGCAGCATAAACCAACGCCTCTGTCTTAACTTTTAAATCACTTCTGACTAATCAAGTCCAGGTTTTGCTGTTATCTACCTTCCGCGGCATTTCTCTGATTAACTCACCTTTTCTCTGTCCATTTCTGTTAAAACTCCTGCTCATTCTGTCGATTGAATTCACTTCTGTTCATGGTAATTTCTGTCACAATTGCCCCCGTTGTACGAATTGCCTCAATTAGTTTTTTCCGCAGAATTCATTACATACAAGTTTATGCCACTTTCCTCTCCTCTGACAAAGTGTCCTATGCTTATCAAACCTCTTCCTCCTCCATGCCTCTTCAAGTATTGTCTATCCACATCACTCTTTGTATGAAATCCACCATTCATTATCATTGTCTTGTTGTTTTCCCTACGCTTTTCAGTTCACATCCTTTCCATTCCAGGATTCCTGCCCCACACCTGAAGATAGCTACTGCCCATGTGTTCGTCGCTGTAATTTTGTTTCTACAATTCAACTTTGATTTAAGAAGCAACCTAAGATTTCTCTTGTTTTCCTAATTTTCCCTTTCATCTCATTTTCTTTTATCTTATCCAGCTTGACTATTCTCAAATATGTCTAGCCTTCCCCTTCAACTTCCTTTATTACTTCCCCATCCAGTTGCTGTCTTTTTAAGAACAAAATTTTAATACTACTACTACTACTACTACTACTACTACTACTACTACTACTACTAATACTAATACTAATACTAATACTAATTATTATTATTATTATTATTATTATTATTATTATTATTATTATTATTATATTGGTGTCACACACTAAGTTATGATCTTAAATCGCTAGTGGAATTTCTTGAGGCATGGTATCAGCAAGACTCCTCAAACCTCAAGGACTTTCCGAGGTACCCTTGCAGACTGAAGTAGCNTCCTTTATTACTTCCCCATCCAGTTGCTGTCTTTTTAAGAACAAAATTTTACTACTACTACTACTACTACTACTACTACTACTACTACTACTACTACTACTACTACTAATACTAATACTAATACTAATTATTATTATTATTATTATTATTATTATTATTATTATTATTATTATTATATTGGTGTCACACACTAAGTTATGATCTTAAATCGCTAGTGGAATTTCTTGAGGCATGGTATCAGCAAGACTCCTCAAACCTCAAGGACTTTCCGAGGTACCCTTGCAGACTGAAGTAGCTTAGTTTTCTGCAGTTCGACTATTCTTGTTTTCAACCCAAGTTCTCCTAACCACTTTTTAAAATTTTTTGGTGGGCAACCAAGAGCTCCTATGATGATTGGAACCACCTTTATCGGGATGTCCCATAGCTTCTTTAATTCCCTGGCTAAGTCTTGAAATTTGAGAATTTTTTTTCCTGCTACTTTCGAAATTCGAAATTGACTACTGTTGGGTTTATTTTGAACGTCTTCAGGCACTCAATAATCCAAGAGTGTGGTACACTATCGAATGCTTTCTTTTTCTAATAATAATTATTGTTATCATTATTTTATGTTTTGAATTTGCTTTGTTTAAATACGATCTGTGCCAACTCCCACCCTGGGACCTCAGACAACAAAAAGAATAACGAGGCTACACTCTACATAGATAGAATTTTATGCAAAATGTAGGATGTACCCGTAAGTGCGATCTTCTGTATTTCAGAAACAGATACATTCCCAGGGATTTGGTCAATATAATACTGTGCATGTTTTGATACCATTCCAAGAGCTCCAACGACAACAGGAATTGTAGTGGTTTTTAGATGCCACATCTTTGTTATTTCTATTTCAAGATCCTTATACTTACTAAGTTTTTCAAAAATCTTTAATGATGTGTTACTATCAGCAGGAATACTGATATCTATAAGGAAGCAGGTCTTATCTTGATTGTTCTTAATGATATTATCTGGTCGGTTTGTCTGAACATTTCTGTCAGTTTGGATTCTGAAGTCCCAGAGTATTGTGATAAAATTGTTTTCTGTTATACAAAGTGGTTTATGTTTCCACCAATATTTATCGTGAGGAAATTTGAACTTTTTACATAACATCCAGTGGATATATTGACCGATTCTGTCATTGCGCTTTTGATATTCTGTTATTATTTTTTTTATCATCATCATTATTATTATTATTTTTATTATTATGTTTTCTTTTGAATTGAATTTTGAGATCAAACACCGGGTTACTACCAGTGACCTAGGGTGTATAAAATTTAAGTTATGTAGCTATTGAATAATAGATTATAAAAAAGGTTTATATAAAAATTCGTAAAGAAAAAAAAAATTATGTATATAATTTTTAGTATAAAAAGTTTAAAATCTAGAAAAAACGGCAATTGATTTAACACTAAAAGAACGATTTACAAAACAATTTTAAGACAGCTTAAGGTACAAACATTCAAATCACAACTCAACTAACATTGAAATTAATTTTAAGATGTTCAAGACAGAAAAGATTCAGATAGACAGGGCTCTTCTCAAAACATATGATGTGCTACTGAGAACAATTTTCTGGATTTCTTGCAGTGGTGGTTTAACTGGGATTTTTTCCAAATGATAGCTTGTGTTCCTTTCTTGATCAGGCCGAAAGCACCAACAGCAACTAGGATGGTTTTGGTTTTGCGATGCCACATTTTTTCTATTTCTATTTCTAGATCTTCATATTTGGATAGCTTTTGAAACACTTTAGAGTTTTTATCTGAAGGAACACTCATATCCATAAACAGGCAGGTGTTGTTCTCCCTGTCCTTGACGATTATGTCTGGACGATTAGCCTGTATTGTCCGATCAGTATGCACAGAAAAGTCCCACAGAATTGTGAAGTCTTTCCCTTCTGTAACTGGCTCTGGATGGTGTTCGTACCAGTGTTTCTTGGTTTCTACAGAAAAATGCTTGCATAGCTTCCAATGAAGGTATTGCCCAACCGTATTATGTCGGTTTTTGTACTCGTTAGGTGTAAGTACAGAGCAGCCGGAAAGAAGGTGGTCTATTGTCTCGATATTTTCCTCGCAGAAACCATAATTAGGGTCAGCTCCGTTGTGTAAAACATTATCCTGATTTATAATTATCATTATTATTATTACCGAATGGTTACACATCATCTAGTGATGGATGGATGAAAAACCCACATTCAGCGCCCAACAACATGCCAGGAAAGTTGAATGCAGGCACATGTACTGTAGCCACAAGAGTGAGATAAAATAACCAATTAAAAATGGAAACATCACTTCAACCTTGCAAGTGGTGCCTCATAACCAGTGAGGAAAGGAACATTGCTCAAGCGGTTGTTGTTCTATGACAACAACTCATTATTATTACTATTATTATTATAATTATTATTATTACTATTATTATTACTATTATTATTATAATTATTTTTATTATTATTATCAGATTTTGAAAAATTACTTTCAGGGTTTCCAGACATTCAATTAGCCATAAGTGTGGCATCATGTCAGACGCCTCTCGATAATCCATCCACCGCATTGGCAATTTTTTTTTCAATTTTTCACTTTTTTTAGAATCATTTTACCTATATATATCAGATCTACTATTCCTTTAGAATTCATTTGACATCGTTTTTGCTCTTCAGGTAATAGTCCTTGCCCTCGGGTATTTGTATATTTCGTCGGTGAATATGCCTTTCTGTAATATCCATACAAATAGGAGATTTGGTTATAGGGCAGTAATTGCTTGCAATTGTACCTTTGGATTCATCATTTTAGGTAAACACTCTTCTTCACTTTTTTACCCACAGTGATGTTTTACCTTTTCCTAAGCATTTTGTTAGGATTAAGATGAGCTGAGTGTCCTTCATTCTTGGAGACCATCTAGCCTTGGTACTTTCCAGTTGGAAAATTTTCTCACAATTTTTGTCATTGTGAAAGTCTTGATAATTTTCAGTCTTCCAAGGCTCTGTTGTAACTACATTTTGGTCTGCAGTGATAGCGATATCAGTAAACTACTGTTACATCGGGTTGGTTGTGGAGGAATCGTCTGTCTGTGAAAATTGTCATGTCTCACACTATTTTCACTTCATCGTTCTCAATTGTGGGTAGACGATAATGGTCATACCACTTATCATAACATTTGATCCCGTGTTTTTTGCAGAGTTCCCATTGACTCATAAGTGCTACATTGCCGTGTCTTTTTGAAATCATTTTATGCTAGTTTAGAACAACCGCTAGTAAGATGCCTAACAGACTGCAGAGCTTTACCACACAGCCTGCAAAGTGGAGAGTCGGCAGTTCTATAGATACTAAATTTGTTACTATCCATCCTCAATGCTTGCTTTTGGAAGCAAGGACTATGTCTGCTGTTTCCTTTTTCAGGAGACCATTTCTTTGCCACATCTACTATTCAGGGTCAGCCTTTTCCTTTATTTCTTTGAAAAACTTTCCATGCAGGGGTTTTCCTTTCCCTCCTGTTTCTTACACTCATTTTTGGAGAGTACATAGTCAATTTCTTGATTAATTTTCCCCTCTATGAACTTTTGTTTTAGTGTTCTTTCACTGCTCTCAATTATATAGCTGTGTAGTGTCCTTTTTTCTTCATTAATATACTCTTCTACTCTAATAAGGCCTCTCCCACCTTTTTCTTAGGCATGTAGAGCCGCGCAACATTACTTTTTGTATATAATGCTCTATTCATTCCCAAGATCTTTCTTCTCATTCTGTCTCAAGGTTAATATTATTTTGTACGGTTTTCTTCTGAATGCTGTTTTTTTATAATTACTTATCGGGTCACACCCAGTGACCTGAGGCAAGAAAAGGTTTTTACGAGCAACTTAATTGTTTAATAAATGTGGAGTATAGAAAAAGTACACGTCAAAAAATATATAAAAATTTGTATAAAAATTTGTATAAAAATTTAGTAAAAAAGGATAAAAATTGTCTCAAGAAATATAAAAAACAGATTCTTGTAAAAAACTGGTTCTTTATGTTGTCAAAGTTTTTCGAAGTATATTCGTGGTGTTGGTAAGGAAAATCTTTTGTATCTCCTGCAAGTTATGGTTGCGCGAATTTTCGCAAGATGTTTATCTGTTCCGGTTTTAATCATTCATAAAGCACTTATTATTACTGAAACCGTAGTTGTTTTAAGATTCCACATTGTAGCAATCTCGATTTCAAGATCCTTATATTTGTTCAACTTAACTCTAACGGAGATATTTTTATCACTCAGAACGCTAATGTGTTCAGGGGTTTGGGATCAACAAGGTGTCTCAAACCTCGAAAATCTTGGCAGAGTGTAATAGCAATTTTCTGCAACTCAGCACCCCGTGTCTCTGTATCGATATCTTCCAATCTCCGCTTTAGTTTCTTTGGTGTTGTCCAAAGTGTTTCTGACTATTGTGATGATTGTTTCCCTCGTGCCCCATAACTTTTTTATTTCTTGTGCAAGGTCTTAATTTTTCTCAATCTTTGCTACCTCCTTGGAGCTTTCCCTCGTATCATAAGGGATGGAAAAGTATATGATTTTTGTGAATTTCTTTTCTTTATCTAGCACAAGCATACCAAGATGTCTAGCTTTAATTACATGGTCAGTCTAAATGGTAAAAATTCTCAATATCTTACATCCCTCATTTTCTTGCAATGGTTCTGGTTGTTGTTCGAACCATTATTTTTGTTATTTTTATTATCATTACTATTATCATTGTTATTTTTATTATTATTATTATTATTATTATTATTATTATTATTATTGTCATTATCTTAAATGGCTTTAGGCGCTGGCTGACAAAATTACCGTTAACTATAAAACTGATTGACGAATCATAACAAATGACTTAAGGCCACCAGTATTTCCTCTCAGGTTTCTAGCACTTTTTTAATATCCTAGAAGTCCCAAGTTTCTAACACATTTTGTAAAATTCTTGCTGTTCCCACAACAAAGCTGTCTTCTGTAATAACCCAATACTGATATCAATCCCAATTTGCTCCATGTATTGTCCAAATTTTTTACTGACTGATCCTAATGCTCTCACAACCACAGGTACCACCTCAGCACTCTTTGGGTTCCACAATTTTAAAATCTCCCTTATGAGGTCTTGATACTTTTCTACTTTTTCAATACCCTTTTCTCCCACATTACGATCTCCAGATGAGGCAAGATCAATAATCAAAGCTTTCTTGCTATTCTTTTCCACAACTAGAATATCCTGTCTCCTGGCTTCGGTATAGTAATCACATTGTATTGTCATATCCCATTATTATTATGATTATTATTATGTACGGTTTTCTTATGAATGCTGTTTATTTACAATTACTTACCGGTCACACCCAGTGACCTGAGGCAAGCAAAGGTTTCTACGAGCAACTTAATTGTTCAATAAATGTGGAGTACAAAAGAAAGTATAATACAAATAGGATTAAAAATTGTATCAAAAAGTATAAAAGTTCTTGTAATAAATTGTTTCTTTATGTGGACAAAGATTTTCTTAGTATATTTGCGGTGCTGGTAAGGACAATCTTTTGTATTTCCTGTAGGTTATGGTTGCCCGGAATTTTCGCAAGATGTTTATCTGTTCCCTTTTTAATCATTCCCAAAGCTCCTATTATTACTGGAACCGTTGTTGTTTTAAGATTCCACATTTTAGCAATCTCGATTTCAAGATCCTTATACTTGCTCAACTTATCAAACTGTTTGACGGAGATATTTTTATCATTCGGGATGCTCATATCGATCAATGTACATGTTTTCGTTAGGTGGTCTTTAATAATGATATCTGGGCGGTTAGCTTGAATGGTTCTATCAGTATTAACCGGAAAGTCCCATAAGATGGTAACATTTGGACCATTAATCACTGGCAGAGGATGGTGTTCGTACCACTTGGTAGGTGTTTCTACGTGATAATGCTGACATATTCCCCAGTGCAAATACTGTCCAACCCTATCATGACGTTTCACATATTCACTCGGTGTCAATACTGGGCATCCCGAGACTAAGTGGTCGATGGTTTCAACAAACTGATCGCAAAATCTGCACTTAGGATCGGCTCCGTTCCTCAAGATGTTAGCTTGATAGTTCCGCGTAAAGAGAGATTGATCTTGTGCTGCAACTATGAAGCCTTCAGTCTCTGCCTTCAGTCCCGAACTCCTCAGCCACTGATGGGTTGCAACTTGATCTACATCAGCGTTTTGACTTCGGAGAACGTACTGCCCATGCAGAGCTTTCTGGCTCCATCGTTGGTAAAGTTGGTCCTGTCCATTTTTCTTGGCAGCTTCTTTTGCCTTTTTGGCCAATTTGGTGACAGGTACTTGTTTTGCTTCGACCATTGGATCTACCTTTAGCTCACGTTCAAACGCATTAGATTCCTTGATAATAGAATGTAGTTTCTTACTAATTTCATGTCGATGGACTAGGGACAACATCCAGTCATTTGTACATTCTAGATACTGTTTCATACCAATAATAGTAGTTTTAAACGACAGTTCTAGTTGTATGAGCCCCCGACCCCCATTGCTTCTAGGCAAGTAGAGACGATCAACGTCAGCTTTAGGGTGGAGCATGCGATTGGATGTTAGTAATTTTCTAGTCTTCCTGTCCATTCTTTGGAGATCTGGGAGATTCCAATTGATTATACTGAAACTATATTGTACAACAGGGATTGCGAGAGTGTTGATCGCTTCAATGCGGTTTTTCGAGTTTAATTCTGTCTTCAACACTAGCCTTATCCGACGATAATACTCTTTGCGGATTTTCTCTTTCATAGTTGCGTGGCTAATACCATCACCTTCCTCAACACCTAAATACTTATAGGTGTCTTCTTGATCTAGTTCCTTAATAATATTATCTACATCGACATTAATGGACGAGGTCTGTCTAAGCCTACCCTTAACAAATGTAGCTTTCGCACATTTATCAAGGCCGAAGTCCATGCATATATCATTACTGAACGCCTTCGCTGTGGTTAATAACCCTTCAAGTTCTTGATCATTTTTCGCGTACAGCTTCAAATCGTCCATGTAAAACAGATGGCTTATCACTTTATCAAAAATCTTATATCCTGACCGGGTGTTGTTAAGCTCGTTTGATAGAGGAATCACAGACATACAAAAGAGAACTGGAGATAGAGAGTCTCCTTGAAAAATTCCACGCTTGATACGATTAAAATTAGACTCTGCTACTCCATTGTCATGTGAAAGAAGAAGACGTGCTTTCCATTGCCCCATACAATTATTATTATAATTATAATTTTGGTTTTACTTTTCTCTGTGGCTGTATACAATCCCACTCCGGGTCTCACCCAGAAACCTGAAGAAATGTAAAGGCTGGATTCAAACAACATATATTTATATATCAGATAACATAATTGTATAGTGTAAATAGTAAAAAGGTAGTTTTATAATGATAATGCCTTTCGTAGTATATGTGCTATCCCATTAAGCACAGCTTTTTGTATTTCGGCGAGCGAGTTTGTTCCAGGCAGCTTGGCAATATGTTTTTCTACGTTTTTTATTATTATTATTTTTATTATTATTATTATTATTATGTAACTTTGCAACCACAGATACACAGTACACATATTTTGAAATAAATATCTGATATATATCAACGGCTTGTTTCTTTAGCTAGCATGTTTTGGTAGCTAATTTAAATTCATTCATCCAATTAATCCAGACAATACTTTTCTCATAATTGCTTTGCTTTCCCAAAACACTGTCTTTTGCATTTCGTTCGCAAGTTTATCTATGGCCTTTTCATCAAATAGTTCTTTTATCTCCTTTTTCAATTATTTCATTCCACCGCAACAAAATTAAATCACCACTGGTATAAATTTCACCTTGAACTCTTGCCTTCTCTCCCGAGTTAACTGCATCAATACTATTTCTGGCATTTAATTCACTTTTAAGAATGGACCTCACCCTTCTGTAGCACTCTTTACGTATTTTTTCCTGCATGCCCGAGTGATTAATACCATCACCTTCAGAGATCCCTAGATATTTTTACACCTCCTCCTGGTTTAACTCTATGATTTCGATGTTGCGATTAAGGCTAATGTTGGATGTTTCAAAAAATTTACCTTTGATAAAAGTGGCCTTGCCACACATCCAAACCAAACTCCATTCTTGTATCCTCACTGAATTGAGCCACTATATTGAGTAGCCCCGTTAGCTGGGAATCATTTTTAGCAAACAGCTATCATCTATGTATAAAAAATGGTTTATGATTTTATCAAATATTTTATATCCACTTTTACTCTCGTTAAGGAGAGTATTTAAAGAAAAAGTCCTACACAGAACAAATTGGGCGATAACGAGACACCTTGAAAGTTGTCACCAACATTTATGGACCTGTTCTCAGAATTCAAAATTAACGTTGATTTCCAGAGTTTCATGCTATGAAAAAGGAAATTTTTAATAATTGGAGAAATGTGATACATCTCAAGACAATTTTCAACCCAGCTATGAGGAACACCATCAAAGGCCTTTTCGTAAACAGTCCAAGCTACGGAGAGATTTTTGTGATTGTTATGGCAGTCCTCAAGTATTATTTTGTTTATCATAAGGTGGTCCTTACAACCATAAGAACCTCGTTTACAACCTTTTTGTTCATTTGGAAACAGCTCATTATCAGTTAAAAAGAACATGTGTACTCAGTCAGGAATGAAGTTAGAATTTTATACACAGTTGTGACACATGTGATGATCGATAATTTTTTGAATTGTCAGTCTCATCACTTTTTAGGTGAGGATAATTGATTCCATTGACAAGCCAAGGTGGGATATTTTCTGGTTCGGGTATGATAGTATTATACAAGGTAGTTAACTTATCATACGATGCAGAGAAAAATTCAATCAAAAATTCCGAATCTTATCTTTTCCTGGAGCCTTCCATTTGCTTAATTTGCGTAGAGCATCCTGAAGATCCTCAAGATAAACATTGTTCCAAGTTTGCTCCTGAGTTTCTTCGAACACTTTAGTTTGACGTTCAATCCAAAGTGCATTAATATCATGAGTTTTTTCCTCAGCCCAAATTTTTGTCCAAAAGTTTTCAATCTCATTTTTATTTGAAGAGGTGTTAACTTTGATTGGGTTTTTACCGATAGAACGATAGAAGTTCTTTGGGATATTCTTGAACATGTTGCATGCGTCTTGATCTCTTCTCAAAACGTCTGATTCAAGCCAATTTGGCCTCAATAGTTTGTTTGATGATTTCAAGAGCCACAGTAATCTCACTTTCATGAGTGATATTGTATTTAAAGTTCAGTTTTTTCGTTTTAGACTTTCTCACCCGCTTGTTAGAACTGCCTAAATTCATTAAGATTTCTATGTCTGATTCAGCACATTTATCTGTTTTCGGATTTTGTCTTCCCAAGCTGGCTTCTTATTGACATTTCTGCGTGAAGTCTTTTATTTGGATCCACACAGTTCAGTTGTAACAAATGCAGATGCATACAGAAGATTGTTTAAGGAGGTAAGATCCATTTCGTTCTCAGCAAGAATTTGCTTAATTGCAGTATTACTAGATGAAACAATTCATTTGTTTATTTTGGAATTTTTGATCTTTGGTAGAGATTTACGATCGGACATATCTGTTTCTGCAATTTTGAGTCATTCGGATAATAGTACATCTTTGAGGTTTTGATCAACTTCATCATTTTTATTAAGTTCATTTGGACCTTCATTGGCACTTCCTCATTAATTGGAGGTAAATCCGGATGTTCATTAGGTTTCTGCAAAGGCACTGGAGTTGCAGGTACAGTGGCATTAGTGTCATATTTATGATGATGCTCTCTTTTTTTTTTCTATTTCTGAAAGAACTTTGGTTGATATGATGTTTCTACGCATATTGGCCAGTTTGTTACTATCCATATTAAACTTAGCAGTTAGGTTACGTTGTCTCCATATTTGATATATTTGATTCGTGTTAGAATCTCCTGCAGGGAATAAAAAAGATGCAAAGTAAGCCTCAATTACGTCTTTCTTTTCTTTCCATGTCCATTTTTGTCGATTTTGTAGGACCTTCGCTTAATGGTGAAACTTCAGGAGTAAATAAAATAATAGATGACGTTATGTGTTATCATTTGCGGAATATATTTCGGTAACCTGTACCATCTTCAGCCATATTATTGATATTAAATATTTATTCCTATGAATAAAGGTAGAAAACAGTCAATAAATAGAACAAATAGAATTTTAAACAACCATTATGTTGTGGCTAGAAGCTCTAACTACCACTTTATTGTCAATTCCCGACTTCGGAACTCGTCCTTAGTGTTAATGGTGGGGCAAAGTTCCCGTTGCCACAGAGCCTCAAGGGTCATTAACAAAGAAACTCTCGATGACTCTCTTATTCTCTTATACTTTTTAGGTGCCAGAGTATGGTGGTTCATGACTAATCCTGTATTTGTGGGTTTAGTGTACCATGTTGACGTGAGTTTATTGTTACGACGCTGAATTAGCATATCTAGAATAGGAAGAACTCCATCTACCTCTCTCTGAATGGTAAATCTAAGTGATGCATGAAGATTGTTTATCTGTTGCAACTTTTGATCAATTTCTGCCGATTTTATACTTCTGATGATATTATCCATATAACGATGTTTCAACTTGGCATCATCCATAATGATTGGATCTCTCCGACTCAGCCATCCATTTGCCAGCAACGGGGCTGGTGGACTTTCCATTGCTAGTCCATCTGTCTGTCTGTAGTACCCGTCATGAGTAAGCATCTGCACATTACATGTACATAGTTGCATGAGTTCTATGAAGGTACCCTTATCAACCGGTGGAACTGTGTGTTGTCCCGAGTATAATAACTCNGATGAAACAATTCATTTGTTTATTTTGGAATTTTTGATCTTTGGTAGAGATTTACGATCGGACATATCTGTTTCTGCAATTTTGAGTCATTCGGATAATAGTACATCTTTGAGGTTTTGATCAACTTCATCATTTTTATTAAGTTCATTTGGACCTTCATTGGCACTTCCTCATTAATTGGAGGTAAATCCGGATGTTCATTAGGTTTCTGCAAAGGCACTGGAGTTGCAGGTACAGTGGCATTAGTGTCATATTTATGATGATGCTCTCTTTTTTTTTTCTATTTCTGAAAGAACTTTGGTTGATATGATGTTTCTACGCATATTGGCCAGTTTGTTACTATCCATATTAAACTTAGCAGTTAGGTTACGTTGTCTCCATATTTGATATATTTGATTCGTGTTAGAATCTCCTGCAGGGAATAAAAAAGATGCAAAGTAAGCCTCAATTACGTCTTTCTTTTCTTTCCATGTCCATTTTTGTCGATTTTGTAGGACCTTCGCTTTATGGTGAAACTTCAGGAGTAAATAAAATAATAGATGACGTTATGTGTTATCATTTGCGGAATATATTTCGGTAACCTGTACCATCTTCAGCCATATTATTGATATTAAATATTTATTCCTATGAATAAAGGTAGAAAACAGTCAATAAATAGAACAAATAGAATTTTAAACAACCATTATGTTGTGGCTAGAAGCTCTAACTACCACTTTATTGTCAATTCCCGACTTCGGAACTCGTCCTTAGTGTTAATGGTGGGGCAAAGTTCCCGTTGCCACAGAGCCTCAAGGGTCATTAACAAAGAAACTCTCGATGACTCTCTTATTCTCTTATACTTTTTAGGTGCCAGAGTATGGTGGTTCATGACTAATCCTGTATTTGTGGGTTTAGTGTACCATGTTGACGTGAGTTTATTGTTACGACGCTGAATTAGCATATCTAGAATAGGAAGAACTCCATCTACCTCTCTCTGAATGGTAAATCTAAGTGATGCATGAAGATTGTTTATCTGTTGCAACTTTTGATCAATTTCTGCCGATTTTATACTTCTGATGATATTATCCATATAACGATGTTTCAACTTGGCATCATCCATAATGATTGGATCTCTCCGACTCAGCCATCCATTTGCCAGCAACGGGGCTGGTGGACTTTCCATTGCTAGTCCATCTGTCTGTCTGTAGTACCCGTCATGAGTAAGCATCTGCACATTACATGTACATAGTTGCATGAGTTCTATGAAGGTACCCTTATCAACCGGTGGAACTGTGTGTTGTCCCGAGTATAATAACTCCGCACATTCGGTAATAGCCTCGTTTACTTGGACATTTGTATACAAGGAGGCTACATCAAAACTAACAATCTCTTCGTCTTCATCTAAGGTAATATCTTTTAGGGAGTCAGCTATAATTTTTGTTGATGTGTCTATATGACACTCTGGCACTACGGAAAGCCATCCTGTAAGTTGCACAGCAATTTTATGATAAGCTGAACCTGGCATCGAAAGAACTGGGCGTGTTGGGACTCCATTTTTATGAACCTTCGCTAATCCGTATAACCTTGCTGGTTGGCTACCTTGCGGTCGTATCTTTTCATACAAAGTATCATCAATTTTACTTTCGCTCTCTTATTCTTTTCAGTTCATCAACAATCCTTTCATGCTCCTTCAGTACCGGATGTTTACCATTCTTTCTGGTAGAAAGTGTCTCTTTTTCAAACTGAGGCAGAAGCAAAATCTCTGATAACTTATCTCCATAAGCATTGCGTTTCATTATACAAATTCCAATTCCTTTATCAAATGGAACTGCCAACAGGGCATGTTCTTTGAGGTATCGTTTAGTTAGTGCAATATTGCGGGAAGATTTCTGCTTTTTGCATTTTTTCACATAATTCAGTGTTTTAACATTAATATCTGTTATGGTCTCCTCATCAATGTTTTGCGTTTTGCAGTGGTTTAAAAGGCCATCAAGTTGAGCGAATACATCCTTAGGCTGAAACTTTTCGAGCACTGCATTTTTTGGACCCAAAGATAGGGTCTCTATAACATACTTTGGTGGCACATTATCGAGTTGGTATGAAATAACAGTGTTTTTAACGTTAAAGAGAGGTCTTTCCTGTTCCTCTGATAACTTAAGAAGCTTTTCGTTGTGTAACGCTTGTCGTTTTAAAATTGAAATTCTACAGTTCATTCTGCTGTGAGCAGCAACAGATATAAGTAATATTTCCGGTATTGTATCTTTAAGTATTTCACGTTTTTCTGACAGTCTGTCCCTTGCTGTTTTCAGGTCTTCTTTGGCTCGGATATGCTCCTTCCTCAAAAGACGTCGTTGGAATTCATGAATCAATTTTTCATCAAAACAGCCATTCCGTGGAATGCGAAATTTTAAAAACCGAGGTATCAGATCTGCCTTGATACAGTTATCGATAAACTTTATTCGAAGATTATTGTTTGCAACTTTCTCCAGTCCACTTTGGTATTGAAGAAACATCTTCCAACAATCATGTCGAATGAGTTCATTAGCCAACAGGCGACGTGGTAAAAACATAAATGTCAATGATGAATAAATAAAATAATAGATGACGTTATGTGTTATCATTTGCGGAATATATTTTGGTAACCTGTACCATCTGAAACTTCAGGAGGGCCATTATTTGGACAAGACTGATCATGGCTTACCTCTTGGTCTATGGGAAGTGTTTCCGACTCAGTAGCTATCTTTTCGATCCCAGCCTGATTGGGTACTGTGGGAGGCGCTCCTTGTTTATCCACGCGATGACCGATGTGGCATGATTTTTTTCTGGTTGACCTTCACATCATAAAAATAATAGGCTGGGGTTAAATATCAGCGTTTTTCGTCTCCTAGGTGGACTGCCAACCAAAGCTAATGAGCTCCACGTACCCAGGGCTAACAGGTACTACACCTTTACCAAGGGTGACCTGGAGGTAGTTGTGGCAAAGGGTAACCTCATTCGCCCACGTCCAGACTCCACACCGGATGCATTTTAACGTCATACTCATGATGATTATTATTAGCATTCTTATAATAATAATAATAATAATAATAATCATCATCATCATCATCATTATTATTATTATTATTATTATTATCATCATCATCATTTTAAAAAATAATCAGACTGACGATGAGTAGGTGGAATGTGCGATTTTCTTTTTGTGGGGAAAACGGTCAGCCAATTTTTCAGAGAGAGGAATCTGTTTAATTTTCCAGAAATGCACATAAAATGAAATTATTTATTACCTAATAGCTATAAACACAACAAACGCACGTGCTTATCGATATTATCACCCTAAATGGGTAGGTATTATTCAGATCTCAGGCTGTATGTAATCAGCTGACATGGTTATTTTGTAATAGCTGCTATAAAAAAGTGATAATGTTTTTTACCAAATCTAATAGTTATTTGAATTTAAAGATAACTCGCTAACAGCCTACTTTCTTAACACCTCCTTGAACTGAAAACTTTGCCACATAACAGGATATGTTACAAAGGGGCTGGTATGTTTGCTTTACCTTAATCTCTGATCAAAGATTATTTTTTAGGATTACGTATGAGAGATTACACAATATATAAACGCAGATGGCAAAAGTTAAATTTATATCAAGCTTTTTTTAAGAACCATATTTTGACTGTAAAGCAACCCAAATATCTCTTTTGAGTAGAGATTTACTGTATTTATGCATTAGGCTAAAATATTATTATGGTAGCATTGCTTGCATCTCCTGATAAGGGGTCAATAAAATTCGTAAAGAGTAGTAACATCAACACTTCTGTCAATCGATTATTTTTTTTAAAAGTAATTTTATGTTTATTTGAGGAGTTACAACACTCTTAGAATAATCGCTGTTTCAAAAAAGTGTCTGAAATCTCAAAAAATTTAGGTGTAATAACTCTGTGCATTTTGAAGATACATTTAATGTTATCTACCTCCTTTCAGACTTCTAGAAGGAAAAGGAGATATAAACAATACAATACCTTTGCAAAAACTGACGCTAACCGTATATCTTGTAAGTAAGGGTTAAGGATATTTTCTTGTCAGTTTAGGCTTTCTTTTGTTTCATGCACTTGATAAGGAGTAAGATGACAAGACTTCCTCATTTTCGTGAAAAAAGAAATTAATTTTGCAATAAAGTAAGATATGCTAGACGAAAATCTCTACTAGTTAGTAAATTTCATCCGATCATCGCCACCTTGTGTCATGTTCACCGCATAGTTTTTTGTCACCCATTGTGCTTTGGAAAGATCTACCTCTTGTCATTTATTTTTCCACAAGGCAGAAGTGCAATTTCATTCTTTTCGAGGCATGTAAATAGGTTAGCTCCGTTCTGTAGAGCTTCACAGATAAATTTACCTGTGTGGAATATTCCTTTATGAAGCATCAAAATGCATTTACTTGTTTTTGCATCCTTGAGGCATTGGAAAATGAGGAATACTTGCAAGACTGGCTACAAATAGATATCGTTTGGCTTTATCACCATTTAGTGAACGGACTATATCAATTACTTTTTGTGGCTCTTATCACGCCGTGGCGGTGATAATTTACGCTGTG
Source organism: Morbakka virulenta (assembly GCA_003991215.1). Taxonomy (NCBI): domain Eukaryota; kingdom Metazoa; phylum Cnidaria; class Cubozoa; order Carybdeida; family Carukiidae; genus Morbakka; species Morbakka virulenta. The sequence continues at coordinate 3,849,832 of RDPX01000017.1, forward strand.
TATGCTGGAAATCTCAATTGATAATTAGCAAAATTGATTATTATTAGTGAAGACAGTGAAGACAGGGCCCCATAATTTATAGCATTTAATTAGTTACCCTCTGTTCTCTGAAATGAAAGTTACATTAAATAGTTCAGTTGCTTTGTTAGCAGTCCGAATTTCTCCCTGTATCTTAAAATATATTTGCACCCTCCGTTGTGGGAATCGGTCTGCTTTATAGTTTCCTAAGTATTATTTTCCAATCTAATTGTTTAAAATTTGCTGAAAATTGTGCATAAAAAGCAGAGAATTCAGAGGAATTTTTGTAATATATATGTATTCTATGTATATTTGTCCAACCATTATATGTATTGTCTAAAATAAAACTAGAAATTTGAATATATATTTTTAAACCAAAAATTACATTTAAATAATCGGCTCACAACAAAGAACAAGATATTATTTCGCTAATGAACATAATATTCTAGCATTTCGCCATTGTTCGTATCGAATATTTGTTTTGTTTTACGTTTATATTTTTGAGTATATGTTCAGAGTTGTACCTTTACCAGAATTCCTCGGTTATTTAAAGTCACACGGTTTATTACATTATTAGGTAAGGACAGCGAAATTAAAAGTTAAAAAATTGAATTGAAATTTATGGTACTGCATAAAATTAGATAATACCTTTCAACATGTGCATAACAAATTCGCCATCCTCAATTTAGTCCCCTTTTAGCTACCTTGCATCTTGGTTTGGGCGAATATCGACGATGAAGTTTACGCATTTTTTGTATTATCAACCATTTATTTCGTGTTTAGAATGTATTTTACTGTATTAAATTTTTAAAAACTTTGTCTTTGTTTAGTTGAAAGAAGAAGGCAAAAAAGACAACTGGTGGTGGTGGTGTTTTTTGCTGGTACCACCCTGTTGCTGTAGTATAAAACAGCACATGTGATTTATTTTGCTTTGGGAAACCTACAAAGCGAGTACTTAAGCTTGAATCTATATTTTGTTTAATGGAGTAAAACTATAAAATTTGTATATTAATCACCGTTCAATAATAAACTAACTTCGATAAACACATTAGAATTCATCGCCGTCCTAAAAAGCACTCTTTCTCCTTCCTCTTTTCAGAAAAGCGCCATTTGCTACTTTGGGAATGTATCTAAAATTAAAGTTTCGTATCCTATGCTGGTTGCTTATTAGTTTTCTTACTACAGAAAATCCGTGACCAATTGTGGAACTGTATCTTTTGCTGTGTTTTCACAAATCGACACAAAAAAGTCTTATTACTCTGAAAAAAGATAGAAGGTTTTCACTTACACATCCATAGCAAAGATCATGTTTGTTACATGCTGGTGTGAACTGTGCTTTGTAGGGAACATCAACACCGAAAGGAACTGAACAACCGTCAGCATATTTATCCGCTGCGCATATTTTTGGCCGTAGTTTCCCCCTCTGAACAAAAAATCCAAGAATCAACGTAATCATTAATATCCGATACAAGATCGAAGCTATCATTATTTTCTTCAACCATCATTACACTTAACTACTTGTATATTGTTCTTACTTTTTCATATTTTCGCTTCCGAATTGCGGTAGAGGAAAATACTTCACGCAAAACGAATCATAAGTTGTGAAAGAAATGCGGTTGCATACATTCGATCAAAAGATTTTTCTGTTGATTTTTTTGTAGACAAAGAAAGTCTTAGTTATTCATTATTCATGCAAAGATCATAGTGAAACACCAGCAACATAAACACACAATCAATAATAGGCTGTCTCGCTAAAATGATTGGCTGGTCTAAGTTCCACCAACCAAAACAAACTGGCGACACCAGGAAAGGCATTTTTAATCTCTGCGAAACATTGATTCCCACTTTTAAATTAAGTGACAGCTTTTTACAGTCATTATATACTTCAAGTCAGTTCCTTAAAATTTACCTTAATGCCAATACATTATAGGATACTAGTAGAGTACCCGGCTTCGCCCGATTATTCCCTTGTGTCCTCATTGTCGCCCGGGTATTCCCTTGCATTTGTTTTTGTACCGACTTTTGGATAAATTTTTTTCGGTTCTTTTTCAGTCCTCTACTTGTGATCATTAGGTATCGCTGTAGCCTCTTATCACGTTTTGTCGAAATCGGAGCTTTGTAATGTTAAAACAGTCCACCTTCCAGCTCTATAGGGTCATTTCCTTTTGGGAAGTGACCCTATAGAGCCTCCCGCACAGTTTCGCTGCAATCAGAGGTCTCTAGGGCCGGAAACAGCTCTACTTCCTGTACAGAAAGGCCACTTTCTGTTTCATGACGTCACTTGCTGTGCCGCTATTTCTCCCCTGCGTTCCCATGGACGTTTCATGCACGTTTGGTGTCGATCGGACAAATACTGTGCCTCTTGTTGCCAGCTAAGTTTCTTCCAAAAGCATATTTGACCCCATAACGTCACTTCTGGATTGGTGACGTCACTTTTGGTGAGCCTAAGTCACTTTACGGATGTTCCTCCATGTTTATGCCAAGTTTGGCTGCGATCCGTCTACCCGTTTAGACGCCAACCCTGAACACACAGACCGACAGACAGACATACAGACAGACACACTAACAGACAACAAACATTAGCGCTATATATATAAGATGATGATATACGTTAATGGTTTGATTATAATTTTTATTTGGGTACAGAAATATATCACATTTCCCTCTCTCAGCTTCATTTCGTCTAAGCAAATGAATCTTTTGAATGGTTTTTCTGTTCCCTTTAATAATATGGCCGCCCTTTCTATTCTCCTTTTAATCAATCAAATAGAATAAGCGATTGTTACAACTGGCTCCCCGACCCTACCAGAGGGCAGTAATAATACCCACATACCAACTAATCAGAATCAAAGTCTTCAGAGAACCTGATCTAGTTACAGAATTATGAAGATAAGAGCAAGAGAAACACACCTAAAGGCTGCACCTATTACTATATGAACCATCAAAGCAATCTCGAAGCTTGAAATTTTTTCCCAATAAAAAGGTATGGTTGAACCAAATAGAAGCCAATGGAGTAATTCCACTGGAGGTATTATATCTTTTATGGCCATTAGTAGTCACCTCATATTTTGGGTAAACTTTACCGGTGCGGTAAAAGCTCGTTAATAATTCCACTCACTATAAGGCCTTGAGTTCATACGATTTTTCTGGTAGTGTCTATTTTAGGGTTTTATGAAGGGTAAGGTAATTTTAAAAAATGATAAAGTTAATTTTGTTTGTAATAAACAGCTATACAATCTGGACTTTTGTCGTTTTCTTTTTCTTCAGCTACAAACAATTTCAGCATCGAACTTCAGTAGTGCCACCGAGTATCCAAGTAGCCTTTGGTAAATTTCAGATAACATCCGCTTCTATAGTGAGTATTGTATCCACTTTTACGAAAGGAGCCAGTATTTGTGTGTGGATGTGAAAAATTTGGCCAAGGGTTTTTTTGTTAGTACAGTTGTAGCAATATTGTGGCTATCATCCAGGATTTAAATTTCTTATAAGTTGTAATTAACAAGACTTTATTTGACCAACATCGTGGTCCTGCCATTATACATTATGCTTTTTGATGCTGGAAGTCATTTCTGCTACGAATGCTGACGCTATTTTGGAACTGGAGTTTCTAGTAAATTTAAATGTTTAAGTGATAAATCTGATGTTCAAGCGTTAATAAGTTAAAATTGAAAATGAATAAAAACTGCTGCTGTTCTCTACTCAAGCTAAAATGATGATTTTTCATACAAACTCACACACACACAACCACCGTTGTATCCGAAAACTGAAATTGTCAGTACAAACTAGCACCAAAATGGGAGGTGCACATCCGGAACCATAAGAAATAAAGGAATTATTAATTAATTATTATTGATAGGAGACAAATTGGAATGTGGCTCAAAGAAAGTAAACTAATATAAAAGGAGATCCTGTTCGAAATGTGTTCAGGTTTGAACAGACATTTGAAGACCACGAGTTCCTGGCAATTAACACTGCTTGCACACCACTCATGACATTAATTGATTGTAAGCATTCATAAACATAATTAGCTTGAGATGCCTGATTTCTTGTCCACATTACTTTTGATTGAGTCAAAAGTAATGTGAAAAAACGAGATCTTGTTTCAATATTGCAATTCCCGCAGGAACCACTTGGTTTTTTCACCCCTGGACCAAGGCATGGGATTAATGCAACACTTTGGTGAGAGATGTGAATCAAAAAGTAATACATACAACGTCTAATTTGGTGAAAAAAGTTGCGAGAAAAGAGATGGTTAGGGTGGAGGAAACTGATCCTGTTGAATAATATCTTTGTGACAACATAAAGCCAAAATCCTCAGGAGAAGCAGAAGTAGTTTAAAAGGAGGAATACTTTACTATTTTTGATGATATATGGATCCCTTACACCACCCGCTAGATAATTAGATAACAGGGGGGCGACCGTCGCTTTTTCAAAGAAAATGTGACACAATCGTATACTCTTTGCTAGCAAACCAATTTTGAAGCATTTTATTAAGCGTTTTGCTAAAAGGGACAATTTAAGGCCAACCTGTTAATTTTCTTCCAAGTCAGCGTTAAGGTCGTTCATTAAAGAAGTGACTGTGGATCTTCAGATTTTGTAAACAAAATGTAGACTAGGTGTTAAAAATATGCCAAATATAAAATAAGCAACCATTTAAAAGCCATGCTCGACTAATAGATTTGCTTTGCAAAAGTTATGACGTAAAAGTTCTGTGCTACATTTCAGTTATCCTATCTTGTGTATTTTTCGGCTGTGGTTATGGATTGGGCTGGGTCTCCAGACTCTATTGTCTTGAGTTCAAACCACAACCTAGACCAGTTTAAGCCTCCTAGTGTCTGTTCAAATGTATCAATTGCAAGTATTGTTTTATCTTGCATATTTCATCCTTGACTTTACTACTAACATACTTCTTATAGTATTTTATGACTTCGATAGAACCGCAGTTAAATGGGTGTGTTTAAAGATACAAGTCCAAGAACACCCTGTTTAAAAACATGATTAGTCAGCACCATGTGGGAACACTAATGGGAACAAAAAAATTGTCCTCAGTTATATTTGGTGATAACGGTACAGCAACAAAGATTCAGAACGCGGAAAGGTTAACGCCAAAAACTTTTGATTGGAAATAGGTAGCATTGATTGTTAATAGTCTTGATCACTCCTCTTAAATAAACAGAAAAAAATACATTTTATTTGAAATGAGAAGTGCAAAAGTCGAATTTTAGTAGCGAATTCAACACAATTGAGGAGAATGCCAGGGAAGTGTTGTAGTGACAATATTCTTCAGTACTTCTGGGAAACAGGATAAATACTTTTCTTATTAAAATACGAGAATATCAGATTTGCATGCTCAATATTGTTATCACATTGTAGTATATTGAAACGTTGAAAAATCGTCTAGCTCATCATTTGGTTTAAGTTATGTTTACGTTATGATAATTTGACGTCTATGCACGCTCACGCTCGCGCGCGCTCTCTCTCTCTCCCTCTCTCTCTGTCCCTCTCTCTCTCTCTCTCTCTCTCTCTCTCTCTCTCTCTC
>RDPX01000017.1:3855781-3917450 GCA_003991215.1 Morbakka virulenta
CGCGCGCTCTCTCTCTCCCCCTCTCTCTCTCTCTCTCTCTCTCTCTCTCTCTCTCTCTCTCTCTCTCTCTCTCTCTTTCTCACACACACACACACACACACACACTCTCTAAGTCTTTTTTGATTGCACCTATCCTTCGTGTTTTGGGCCTGCCATGTTTTCCTTTTCTCTTGACTTGCTTTCCTACATTTCTCGTAGTGTAATTTTTCTCGTCTTCGTTACTATACTCTTTTCTCCTGGTCTGGTTATGATCTTCTCACTTCGAATTTGATATCTCAGTGATACTCCGGCTATCCAACTTAGCATTCTTACTTCTGTATTTTTGCCTTCTAGAAAATGTTGATGAAATATTGAATAAAAATTGATTTCCTTTCTCTTTATAAAAAATGGCCTGTAAATCTGTTTACGATATTTGATGCATAGAATATGTCGAGATGTAATCATCTCTGACTGAAAACGTGTGTGAATTAATCCCTCCCAAAATAACCAATTCCCTGACAATTTTTAGTGTTGGATAGATTAACCAAAACTAGCAAGAACCAGAATTGCTTGTCTCCTGATGCATTCAGGGTTTAAGAATTTATGTTGAAAAAATATATAATGTAACAAAAGTTATGACAATGACCCATTCTCACTTAGGGTATACCAACTTTTAGTTGTTATCCAACAGTAATGATAAAAAAATGAAGTGGCTAAGGTCGAAGGAATATTTTTTTTATTTAACAAGGTGGTTCAGTCGCATTATATAGTGAATTAACAGAGACAAAGTTTTGTTACATTCAAAAATATCGCACTACAAGTATTCTCATTGACTTAGTACTCTTGACGAAATGCAGAGCCTATTCTATCAATTACAGAATTATTATATTATTATTTAATATTCATTGAAGGAGAATAGTTTGTCTCTGCAAGTTGTTAGAAAAAAGAATCAATTGTTTTCTGACAACTAAAAAAAATCAGTTCTTTCAAATGAAGAGTACAAAAGTTGGGGAATAGTTTGTTTGGATCATTTTTATAAAGTAACTAATAAAATGCTATCAACTGTCTTAATGTGTTTCCTCTTTGGCTCAGACCACGTAAATGACTGTGGAATTTTAGAACATAGCTAAGTTGGCATTTTGATTTCATATCCTATTAAATCGTAATGTGATTAATTGTAAATCAAATCCAAATTTAGTGTCTGTGAATTGAGGTGTTTGTAATGGCATTACAAACTGTAATATAAGATTATGAGTGAATAAGACCTCTTTTTCCCTTTATAATAAATTTAACTGATAAAGGGCGAAGACTGGTTGAAAAAAGTATTTTTGTTATTTTTGAACCTTACTGGATTTAATCCCAGAAATCATACGCAATTTGAATAAATAACCAATTACCTTCAAAAGCAAAATAGAAATTATTTTTGACTAATGTTATGACCATGACGTTTTAAAAACCCGTGGGCCTGTCTCAAGGAAGTCCGATTTGATTTCAGTTAAAGAGTGTTGTTGAGATTGGAATTTACAGCTCCAAGTTTCTTGCTGTAAAACTTTTGAAAAAAATCTGAAAGTGAAAATATCGCGGTTCAGGTCTGTTATGCTAATATACATATAATTGATGAACATAAGTTCAACTCAAAACGTTTAAGTCTTGAATGGATGTGAGTGTTTTTCTCTTGGCTTATGTACGAGATTGTTTGTGATTGTCCAGCTAATATATCTTTCAGGAATAATTTCATGGGTTGACAGGGTGTATTGCTTATTCTCCTCCAAAGTGTGGACAGGACTTGAAGCAAAGTACCCATCTATACTTACAAGAGCATAAAATACTGCCTGAACGTATCGCAACTGCTTTCTAATTGATCATACAGTCTTTTTGTCATATCTTTATACACGTCTGAACGAGACATCTGTTTAATAAGACATGTTTTGTAATCTATAAACTAAAATTGAAAAAAATGATTCATTCAAATTAAGACTAAATTTTACTCCCTTGTTGTATACACCTGCTGGTTTATTGAGGAAACCCACCACCTTCCTTGTTGCATAAACCTGAGTGAGGGAGTGGGGTTAGAGGAAGAGGAAACAGAAAACTAAACCTGAACTTACGTATAAAATTTTATTTTGATTGACAACACACAGTAATAATATTTCATGAAATCTCACCTGCTAAGAAATATACACATGGGTTAAAATACAAAAATTTTTGTTTTATTTAATATAAGTTCAAAGCTTTTCTCATATAATCAAAATATTTTAAAATGAATATCTAAGCCAAAACTTGAAATCAAAATTACAATGTTTTAGCAGGTACAATAGCATCAAATTCATATTGGATCCTCTCTAAAACTTGTCCTAGTAACATAAAATTCAAATACTTTTCGTATTTGAGGCCTGGGTTCTGAAGTCACCAATTTTGAGCTTCTTCGGCCGTTGCATGCATGTTATCCATTTTCCTTTGCTGAGATCCTCCTATTTCAAGGGCTGTAGATTAATATGAATCTCGTGAATTCAAGATATCGTCAGATAGAGAATTTCTTCACGTATAAATCTGATGACATATTATGATGTCAAATCCAAATCAAGGCTGCTTCTTCCCATAAGAAACTTATAGTCTGAATTATGACTTCTTATTTGTTCATTGTGTTAAAATCTTAAAAATGGGCATCAATTTCATCGATTTCTGTTTCGATATGTCATCATACATTAATGCTCAATGCGTGTTTCGCTTATCATACGTTGACGAATTGTAGATCTGAATTTAAGTCGGACATTTATATGTTTTTAAGTTTTTTCACACCTAGTCTTCCCCTTATCATTCAACTTTTTCAAAAGCTATATAAACATATTCATGGTATACTAGTTGTCAGTTAAGACCATTAAGCCAACTAACATCAATTTCTGCAGCGGAGACCTTTTATTCAATCTCTCAGCGGAATGAAAAGTTCGGAGAAGAATGACGTGCTTTTATCAATATTATTATCAGAAAAATATCGCCCACATGTTTCCATACGAAATGTAAAGATTGTGTGATTTCCTGCTCACTGAAAGCAAGCTAGTAAATCATATTTAGGCACATTATTTTTTATCTTGAAAATTCTGAACTTTATGGACTCAGAGGAAGCCATAGATATAAGAGCTTTGTGGCGCCACTTACCGCAACGACTCGAGCTCTGTCTACACGTACGTCTGCACTACCAAAGTATAAAACAGCCGTATCTAGTCATTTCAGTAGCCTGACGATGGGAGAAGTAGCTCTCGAAACGTAGCTCCGAAAAAGCTTACGACTCATGACATAATAAAGCTATTACATCTATTTTTATCTGCCATAAAAACTCTCTATTTTAACACCCCCTTTTCAAATCAAATTTGGTTTAGTTACACTACACCCAAAAGAGAATTTATTGAATACATTTTTTCGAATACCTTATCATAGAGAATGGAAAGCAATAAAAATGAGACTTCTGTTAATGCATAATCCAACAAAAGTTTTAGTTTTCCATTCATTTGTATATGCTTCAAAATATTAAAGACAAATTTTTGTATCTTGGGGCAAACAACCTGCCTACCTTATTGACATTATTTTTTTATATAAACCAGAAAAGAATATTTAGACTAAAACTGTTTTTTAGTCTGATATCATAGACGAAACAATTGTTGAATAATAGAACAAGAAAGATATTTCTACAAATGCTGTTGGGTACAAGAAATTCCGTACTACAATTTGCTTGATTTTTAAACTAATAAAGAGATATTGAAGTGATTCGTTTTATTTCCAGGTCCAGAAGAAATTAATTAAAATATTAAAGAATGGATGGATTGTTGGGCAGACTGAGGACGCTTGTCTGAATTTAGATGCTTAGTGAAATTGGCTCAAAGTATTTGCTGTGCTTTTCCTTTTAAATGTTGCCTGTTTGCATGCGATTCGCTTGGCTGCAAAACCAACAAGAAACCGGTTAGCGCTAAAAAGGAGCCAAAGTGGATCGGGTGATGATTCCTAGCTGATATACCAAGTACCACCAAATCCCAGATTTATTATGGAAAAAAAATTCAAAAATTTACACATTGACAGGTACCATGAACAGATTGCCAATGGTGTCCATGCGAACACCACTGCTAAGAGCATTCGTTTGCTACTTCTCTAAGCGTTTGTTGAAAAGATCTTGGATTGTTGAAGGGCTTTGAACAAAGAAATATCCATCAAATCTTTTAGAGCTTTTGAATCCTGATCTTAATGCTAATGGATCAGAGAGAACAGTATTATTCATTGTTTGCAAACGAAGCAACCTCTTTCTCCCAGTTTTGAAACATTTGGACAGCAAAGGTAATATTATTCTCGGCACAGAATCTTAGTTGAATAATGCTTCACAGCCGTTCCACCTCACTGAGAAATGAGATGTTGAATGTGAACTTTTAGGCTAAATAACATTTTTATCTTTTCATTGAGACAAAATGACTACTATAAATTACTTTTAACCTAAAAATTTTCTTTATTAGCGACTTCCCAGGTTCAAGAATTTTCATACAGAGTTTTCCTTTAATAAGCGCCAGTGTGTTTTTTCAAAGGAATACTGTATCTCTAACAGTAAATTGAAAAAGTAAGAAATCATTAATTTTCTTTTTCTTTGGAGTTGATATCATATTCTGAAGACCTTCACATGAAAAATGTCAGATCTTTTAGAAGGCAACTTAAAGATTTTGGATTTCATTTTGTTTACATAACATTTTCTATGGTTTCTGGTAGATAGATGATCTAGTTTTTTTATTCAAATTTCATTAATTCCTTGCGTGGTATTCTTTTTACTTTTTTTCGTAAAATCTACCCATTTATTCTTCGTTGGTATTATTATTAACATTGTATCTTTATAATACTCTCACAATAACCTCATTTTGTCCAACAGTTAATGGTAAAGCGATAAAGGTAGACCTGGCATTGAATCCTTAAATATATTATTTTACCCCCGCTGAAATATGGAAACCAAGCAAATAATAATGATGATAATGATAACGGTATTAATAATAATGATAATTACTATTACACAAATGTCTATTTCATTTACACAAGCTGATCTTTTTCCTTGAAATACTTGGAAGAAGAGAGTCATATCAAATGGCCAAAGGTCCTCCACACCGTCAATACCAATGTGTATTTCAGTGCAAATATCCTTAGTAGCATTACCGTACCCAATAAAGGAGGGGTTTTTTCAGAAATGTTGCCCTGGTCACTGTCCTCTTTTTTACGATAGATATCTATTTTTTTGTCACACTTCCTAGAACTTTAAAAGTTTTGCATATTTATGATAATCCCTATATTTACTTGGAATTTAATTTTCCATCTGTTTGGAAGCATCTTATTTGGGTTGTGATAATCTATCCAAGGTAGGGCTACATTCTTTGTGCTCTTTTGGTAGTAAATTATGTCTTTCCTGACAAGTGATAAGGAAGTAATAGGCAGATAGCTGAAGCCAATTGTACCTTTGGTATGAGCATTTTGGATAAGGAAATTACTCTTTTTTGAAACCAGGTGCCTTATAGCTTAAGAACCTTCCCCAGCCATTAATCTGGTCTTAACACCGGGCATAATAAAAGTTGGCAATTAGAGTACTAAAGTGAGACCCAACAAGACGTAAGTCAAACTAAGTAGAAACAGCAGCCTATTTCAATTTTGCATTTTCATACGCCTCCTCACAGTATTTTTTAAACGCCCTTCGATCACATTGTCACTGGGAGTCAAGGATCATCACTTTTTAACGGAAAATTAACACTTCTTTTCTCATTATAATCAAATAACATTTTCTTCACCAGACCAACCATTTTAGTTTCTTTCTTCCAGTTCTTTTTAGTTTATTTGCATGAAACTGGGTGAAAGATTGGTAACGTTCAAACTTACTTTAATAGATGTATTTTGGGGATATTTGCCATTTTCTTTGATAACCAATCTACCACTTTACTTAGTTATCGTTTGCTTTCATATTAGGTACAGAATTTTTATCGGTTTTTCTTAAAGTTAACCCACTGAAAAATCCTGATTTTAATGAATTCTGATGACTGGATGATTTAATTTTAGGAATGTAAAGGCGGGGTAAAGAATGACTCATTTTTTTTAAGACAACGACTTGACTTGAAATACTAACTAAGGAAGTTTTCAGACTGCAGTAGTAGTCTCTTTTTTTTCATGATGTAATTATTGGAGACCATGTTGCTTCCGTAGAAGAGCTGCAAAGCATTGAAAATCAATTATTTTCTTTTTCAACTTTTGATGACTACAACTTTAAAATTTTTACTATGGTTTAGAAGAAAAAATGGAAGTATATTTAGCTTGGTGCCATTTTAGGAACTATTTACCTCATAATAGCACAGAGTAGGTTAAAATATATAGTGATTTTCCACAGATTGCTACATGGTAGTCCTCTCATCTTTTTGGGAACCGATTGAGGTTAGCTATTTTAAAAGAAAGATACATGGAGAGAAAACCCGCAACGGAACCTTTGACAGTTTGAGTTTCACGAATAATGATTTAAGTTCTTAAAAATAACCAATTCACTGCTGTCCTGTAAAGACATGTTGCTGAGGTTAAGCTCCTTTCAACAAAATCACTCCTTCATGTAATCTTTATCTAATCCTGCTCAGTTTATTCTCCAAAAAACACCATGAAAAATATTTAAGCCTTTAAGGAACAATCTTTCACTTGAAGCCGAGAATGAGACAAATTCTTATTGTTTATGTTAATCACCTTAATATCAGAGATCGTATTAAAGGTAAGTCCTTAGAAAACATATAATATATTATAAATCAAACAAACACTGGCACCGAACTTAAAATGTGCCATTGATAAGGAAGTAAGGCTTTTTCAATGACGTCTTTAAGAGGGCTTTTTTTGTGGTAGCTCCGTTGCTTAGACTTTGTCTTATACGATCTAACTGTCTAAAGTAAAGAGCTGGCTGTTAAAAATTATTTGTTTATCGTTCAAAGATGATAGGAACTTAAACACTAAGGAAAGAAAGTTGATGTCTAATTGCTTTGGACCTTGTTCTCGATATTCTATCCTTCTAGACTTCAGCTACTCTTGGTGTCTTGCCCTAATTGTTTCTGCGTCCAAAGGCGTTGTCAACAGAGAGTCAAGTCCAAACCTCTTTGAATCAGCCCATTAATTCCTCTCTGTTTTGGGTGGTTCTTTCTGCCTATTGAACTCCGAGCAATTTTTCTATCTTTATCCAAGAATAGCAACAGTAGCGATTAGAGAACCGCAAATATTAATTTCTTCGTAATAGCATTGTTAAGTGATCTATTTTCATGCCCCACATAACGAACATACTGCCCATCGATGAAACCTCTCAAGCTTGACGTTTTCGTGTGGAGCATAAAGTAAGTTTAAAAGTCCATGGTTAAGCAAAAAACACCCTGGAAGAGCTTTTACTGATTGGAGTGTCTGCCAATTTATCTTCTTCTGATCCTATCTCTTATGTCTTTTATTTCTTTTCTAATCCTTCCCCTTGTTTTATTTACGCCTAATGCTATTAACGAAGACTTTAATGACATCATTTCCATTTACTATTGAAATATTATAAAACTTACAAAATTCTTTAATTTCTCAAAAATTTTTCCTGTTTAACAATTGTCTTAACTTTCAATAGGGTAGATTTACTGTCTCCTCTTTTCTACTCGGAACACCACTGTTGACAGCTTTAGAACTTTATTTCATATTTTACTTTGAACGACAACTTTTAAACTGTTCGACACAGTCTCAAGGAATCTAGTGAAATTCATAATCTCCACAACAACCTGGTATGCTTTGTTTTTCTAAATTAATAAACTTATCTTTAAAATACAGTAAAACTGTTTTCACGAAAGGTTTTCCAGCTAATACAATTTTTACTTTTTATATCTTATTTCTATTCATACCATATGCGTTTCAATGTTGGCAAGTAATATGGTCAGCAGGATGGTGGAAGAACCAAAATCAGTTTTAAGTCTATGAATCTCTTGGAAAATTTGCAAACTGATTTAGTATTTTTGTGTGCAAAGGGATTGGATAAAACAAGTAGACAAACCTCAAGATTAACTTTTCCTGAATTTTTTGTTTATCTTTTCTTTTCGCAAACTAAAACCTTTTGATTTACTAGGCCATAAGTCACAATGAACAAAAAGTTGAATATCTGAATTGGAGATAAGGATGGATATAGCATCCTATCAGAAAAAGAGCACTTTTCATACCTCACAACACTAAATAAGCTTGCCCATCTCCCTGCACTTTCTCTTTCTCAATTGTGTTTATGCGATTTGTAAACAATGCTAAGCGGAGTTTACCACAGCTACTTTTAAAATGGGGTTGTGTTTCTTCACCAGCATCTGTTTTTATCTTTAGGGCTAATTGATCCTTGAAATAATATCTTCAGGTGCTAGTTTTATTAATACATGTATATGGACACAGAAAGCTTTAAATTTGAATAAAATTATTTTCGTTACCTAATTTTGTTGGACTCTATTACTCATAACACCTGGGCAGACTCCCTTTGACAGGATCTGTGGACCCATTACCTCACCGGCACTGGACTTCTTTCTGAGCTCACTTTATCAGTTAAAACAGTATGTTGCCAATAGATACCTTTGATGCTCTAGAGACACTGGAATTATGACGACTCGAGTTTTTCACCAACCTTCAACATTTATTTTCTACGCCTCGCATCCATAAAGTAGGAATGACCAAACCTGTGTCTTTTGTAATTGAATCTTGATTGTTTAGCTTTTTTATATTGCTCCAAATTTAGGTTTTTGTGGAGTTTGTCAAACGTACCTTTGTTTTCTCTCTCCAGCCAATTATACGAATCTTTATCTTCACTTCCTTAGCTACTTGAATTCGCTCATAATAATCCAACAACGCCATCCTCTTCTTTATTGTCTTTGCTATCTTGAAATCCGACTTTGCTGTCTACCATTTAGTTGGTCTCTCCCATAATTAATCAGAAACAATGGAATGACGTATACTTGTTTAACACCAGTTTTTATCTTAAACAATTCGTGATATGCCAGTATTCAATAACGGTGCACTCATTGTCCTTATCTAGGAGGCTTAGGGCCTAAACAGCCTTTTCAATAATTTTTGAAAACTTTTTTCTATATTTTACAAACTGTGTTTATCATGTGAGTTAACTTCCTTTTTGAAATCAATGACATTGACTACCAGAAGAGCTTGGCAGTTGTAACGTTGCTTTGCAATGTTCAGCAGTGTGAGTATCTGCTTCTGCTAGTGATTATCAGGTTATCCCTATCAGATATCAGCAAACGTTCTCCACTTTGTTACTGATCTCATCAGTTCTTTACCCCACCTACCCTTCTGCCCACCTTCAGTGTCCTTGTTAGATATTCCAAATCTAAGTATTATGTCGCAGTTTATAAGAAGGGTACCATACCTCTTTGTCACTGGTAGGACCCTTTGTATTAGTTGTCAAAAATGCTGGTTAATTTTTTTCTCCAACCTCCAGTGTTGAAACGTTCACTTGGATAAATTCATTCAACGATTGTCAACAATTATAACAGGGCCGACCCTGTTAACTTTGATAAAAAATTGCAAATCTTTTTTTCGTACATGCTGCCATCCATACCAAGATATTTCAAGGTTTCTCCTAACGATAACTTTCTAAATGTTTCCATTTGCCAGTAGTTATTCCTGATATGACTACGTCTTGTTCTCTCCCTTCTTTAGCAACCTTTGCTTGCTTTTTACTATTGAAATCAATGTTCTTAAATTCCAACCTTCAATGTGGAGAACTTCCATGGGCTTTAGGAGGCATTCCTTTAATAGCCAAGATTTAAAATATGTAATGTTGTCACCTGCTGATATCATTCACCACTGATAGTCATTAAGGACCAAGTTCTTTTTACAAAAAAGCGGGTGTTATTCTCTCGCCTAAGCCCCATTCTAGAGTACTAGGTCCTCTATTAGTCTGGCCTTTTACCTGAACATTAGCAAGCATGGTCAAGTCTACAAGTGACAGGAACTCCCACTGTCATGTGTCCAGGATTTGTATGGAACCAAAATCTCTCTACCAAGGTAGGGGGCAACACATATGAAGAATTTGATGGGACAAATAGGCATGGGCATGACACAGGCGAACAAAAAAACCTTTTTGAAATGGTACAAGGGATGTTTCAGTTGTTTTTAATTAAATCAAGTATGCTGATTCCAAAAATAAGATTAGTTTTTTACCGTTAGTTATAGATTTTTTGCTCTTAAATATACCTATACAGTACTCCCCCCCAATAACGAACACACTCACGGGGAAATTATAATGTTCGTTATTGGGAGGGAGCCGTTATTTGGGGGGACCAAATTTTTATGTACTTTCTTTTTCTTTCTTCTCTGCTTTACTTGTGTCAAGCATATTGAAAAAATCACACAAAAAGTATTTTACAATTGTAACGAGCAAATATAGTGCATATTATGAAGTAAACAAAGAGGTCGAACNTACCTGAACATTAGCAAGCATGGTCAAGTCTACAAGTGACAGGAACTCCCACTGTCATGTGTCCAGGATTTGAATGGAACCAAAATCTCTCTACCAAGGTAGGGGGCAACACATATGAAGAATTTGATGGGACAAATAGGCATGGGCATGACACAGGCGAACAAAAAAACCTTTTTGAAATGGTACAAGGGATGTTTCAGTTGTTTTTAATTAAATCAAGTATGCTGATTCCAAAAATAAGATTAGTTTTTTACCGTTAGTTATAGATTTTTTGCTCTTAAATATACCTATATATCTGAAACGGGTCAAAACTAAGACAAACAGGAGAAGCTTTGCAGTAGGGAAACTCAAACAAATAGTAGTTTGCTAGCTTGCAAAAGTAATTTTAGTATAGCTTACAAAGTTGTGTACAAAAAAGTAATACAAATACTTTCCAAGTATTATGGCAAAAATCTCCGTTTCCTAGACCTTCTGGATTGATCTGCATCTGGATTATCCCGTTTTAAGTTCCATCACTAGTCAGACATCATTTTGAGATCCCATCCTCCTTGATATCTTCCTTACATAACTTTAAAGTCTTGATAAAATCGTTCTCCCTGTTCATCACTGACACCACCCAAATTCTCCCGAAATTTGCTCAAGTGGCTATGCAGGTAGTGAAACTTGATGCTCATGTTTGCTGCCAAAATGTGAAACTTTTCCAACATGTTACCAACTAAAACTTTGTAGTTGTTAGCCTTGCAGTTTCCAAGAAAACCCTAAATTGCATATACGAATGAGCACCAGGCTCCCAGCTCAATTCTGCTCATTGCATTTTTGAAGTTTCCATTCTTTACTAATTGTCATATTTGTGGACCATCAAAAATAATGGCTTTCAATTTTTCCATGCTTAGTCCAGGGAACATTTCACATATGTGTAAAGAACACGCATCATTTCTATCCAGGGCTTTAACAACCTGCTCCATTAAGCCCAGTTGCAGCGTTATTTGATAGAATATAAGACATTCATCCTTTCCTTAATTTTTAATGTTTAAGGGGAAAAGGAGTTTGTAATTTCTCTCCATGCAATGAATGGATATTTTAGATTACGAACTCGTGTCAGCTACTTTAGGTGTGGTAGAATTTTAGGTAGTCTGGAGGTCATAATCAGATACACTGTCATTTGCCACTTATCAGCAATAGACACATTTTCACTAGCAGATTCATTCGAAAGACACAGCCAAAGCCTATAAAATGCCTTACAGTCTAGAAGTGGTTTATTTGCTGTCAATACAAAAACATTTACTAAAAAGTCGCAAAAAATTGATAACAGACATCTCAGAGCAGTCGATATATACTAGTGGGAATACCCTAAGCGCTCTAGAAAATCTGTCCAAATGAAAACGGATATTTGGTAAGTGGTGTCTGGTTTCTCTTACATATAGCAAACACATAAAGTAACGAGAGAATGTCTAAGTATTTATTTTTTGAGGTTTTTTTTAAATGTCTAGTCTTAAAACACTTTTTATTATTCAGTTTTGGATGGAAAGTTCTTCTTATCAAAAATACAACAGTTGACTAGTCAGTAAGATATGTATGTGTATATGTGTATATATATATATTTATATATATAAATACTTAATCTGCAGACAGTACTGTTTCGCCCTTTGTGGGCTCATCAGTGCAGCACAGAGCTTCTGAGACATAACTCTTTGGTCATGTTGCCGGAGCAAACACAGGTTAAAGAGTTATTGTGGGAACCTGCCGGAGTGCTCCAACTACGCATGCGCAGTGAGCATTGCATTACGCTAACAACAGGTTCCCATCTCAGATAGAGTGCTCAATCAAACTTTCGTAAGGGAGCGTTATACTCAATCTGCAGACAGTACTGTCTCGCCCTTTGTATATATAAATATAAATATTTGTGTCTTCGTATAAAAAATAATTATAATAATTGACATAAAGACGAACCTAAAACAAGTAGACTTCCTTGACATCACCTTCGATCTTACATCGTCCACATACCGTACATACAAGAAAGAAAATGACCAACTTATCTACATTAACACTCCTTCAAACCACCCACCAACCATTATTAAAGAAATCCCAAAATCCGTCAGCAACAGACTATCTGAAAACTCCTCCAATGAAGAAATATTCAATGACGCCAAACCCGAGGACGACGCTGCCCTCAAAAATAGTGGACATCCAACATGCCTACCATTTACACCACGCCAATCACGCAACCGCACAAGAAAACGAAATATCATCTGGTTCAACCCTCCTTTTAACAAAACCGTCCAAACAAACATTGGAAAAGCCTTCCTACGCCTCATCGACAAACATTTCCCTACGTCCAGCAAAATCCACAAGATATTTAACAGGAACATCTTAAAATTACGCTATAGCTGCAAAGAAAATATGTCACAAATCATCCAAAAGCACAATAACAACATCATCAGTTCCAAAACAATAACAGCAAACCAATCTTGTAATTGTAGAACAAAAAGTTAATGCCCTCTTCCAGAAAAATGGAAGAGGGCATTGTATTTGTAGCATTATTGCCTGATGATCGAAATATCGTGAAACTATTAGTTGCAATCACAGTTCTTATTTTTCGTGTTTTACCTTATGTATATATATATAATACATCATAACAGCATAAGAAACTGAGCAACCATTTCTTTTAAGTATCTAAGAATGTGATCTAATTAGGAAAATTAACGAGGAGATATTTTTATTACTTTTTGTGTTTTCATTTGCTATATCCATGCAAAAAAAAAATTCAGTATAACGTTTGACTGCCTGTGGCAGATCATTTTTTGTGTTTAGCATGCAATATTTTTTTTTGTATAACCCCAGATTATTATTTAAGTCCCCCTACTTTCTAATTAACCTTTTTACTGATTGAATTATCACAACCTGAGTTCAATTGACATCGAATGGATTTTTCTTTATTTTTTGTAGCAGTTACTGGAGGGTCTGTTTAGTTACGGCTAAACTTTATGAAAGTAGGGAGTTTTCATGGATAGAAAAAACTGTCCTCTGTCTCCTTTTAATCACGATATAATCTGAAGTTCAACATTCTTTGATATACACCGTTTGTTATGATTAACTGTGCTTAAAGAAGAGTAAGCAGGCTAAAACGCTGATTACATATAAAAGAAGGTTTGTCAAATTACAAATCAGAAAAAGTATTAAATGTTGGGATACAATATTTTATTTGCACTTTAATACTTGTAGGATTAGGTCAAAGGAAATAGTTGTCTTCGGTTCAGATAAGATTACAAAAGGCTGAGTTTTCAAAGCAGACCTTGCATTCGTAACTCTGAAATATTACTCTCCGTTTAGTGACAACGGATTATCATCATAATTCCTTTTTTCCTTCAGAATAGCACACAATGAAAAAGCATAAGTAATCTTACAGCTATTAAGTGATTTAGTCTACATCTGGGAGGTAACTAACTATCAAACAGCAAACAACTGAATCTATAACATATACTGAGACCATTGAATCATCAAAACTAATTAATAAAGGATACTTTTAAAAATATCAAAAGTTAAGAATAAGAACATTAACCATATTAAAGGCAAAAGCAAGAGAATGAGACAGAAGAAGTGGCTTTCAACTGTTGAAACTTTAATCATTTTAGAAATAACACATTATGAATGATGAAATGGTTAACCGAACAGAAAGGAGCCGACGTATATAACTTGCTAAGGCATCAAGTGCAGGTGCAAGTTTAAGGGTAACTAATGAGAAAGGAAGGCATACACAGAAAATTGTGCCTCCCTCTGAGCACCGCCCTCTGTTTAACAAATAGTCATGAAACCATAGTCATTGTGGCATTGTTTTAAATACAGTTTGTTCCAACTGGAACTTTATTTCATTTATGTTATGGTGGACATCTAGTTAATAAAGGGTACGGTTCGGGATGAACGAAATTTTAATCAGGGGTGTTAGGAATAGCTACTGCATTTACATTCATGAGTAATAGATGTTTTAGGTATAGATTTTTTTAATTTATATTTAAAAAAAACAACAGGAGAATTTGCTAAGTTTTTGTGCTATTGAGACTGAGCAATATCAGCCTCGCTAGACAAGTATATTATATATTATTTGAAACCACGCTCAATTAAAAAAACAAACAAATGCTCTGTCACCGGAAACAAAATAAATTGTGCATGGAAGTGTTGAATACTTTTGATTAACCTGGCCTTCAACCTTTATTTGTTTTTCCTTCGTTACTATGATTTTTTCTTCTTCTTTCCTTTTTGCTTTCAGATCGTGGTTAGATTTGCTATAAAACACATTTTGTGCCATCTCTTTCGGTCACCTGAATTTGTCTCTGCCGATCCCTCGTGCCCAATTCTCCCCAACGATTGCTTGTTGAACATCTTATTAATCGCCTCACTTCTAAACTGGGCAGTATAATTTTGGAGGACATCAAGGTAACATAACTTTGAATAAGACATTCCAAAGTTATTCTAAAAATAAGAATTCCAACCATAAATTTACTTTAATAAACTCATATCTAACAAGACCTTTGGGGAAACCAGCATAAAACATATCGCTTATTTTTTGCTTGCTTGTTGGAGAAATGTTTTGTTTTATCAGATGGCTTATATTTGCGACGCAATAAAATGCCTCTCTGCCAGTTTCATCAGCGCATATCTTTATAGTGGTTCCTTTGCGGGAGCTGATGTTTCTTATGTTTCGAAATTACCATATTCCAAATCCTTGAGCTAAGTATTTGAAAAAGACTGCTGTGCCATCTGACTTTAACTTTCCTCATCACTTTTTCAATAAGGTCTTTAAGGGGAGGAATACCTTTTAAAAAAAGGACCTATAGATATTCAACCCTCTAAGTCATCGACTGCTTTTCCTAAGAGCTTTATACTCGGTGACCATAACTATGCATCAAAAGCTTCTGTATTATGGTTTTTCTAATCTTTATTTTCATAAAAATTTCCTACAGCAATCTACAGCATTACAAATATGATGTGATTTTAAAAATAATCGAGTAAAGCAATGCAGTTGGATTTTAAAAAGAAAGAAAATTAAATCTATTATTTAACAAAACAAATCAAATTTTAAGAAAGTTTGTAAAAACCAACCCGAGAACATAAAAGAACATTAATTTTCGATTCACTACAAGATCCACCATTAAGAAAAAATTTGCAATAAAGGAGCAGTGTATTTAATTTTAAGTTAAGTAATTTGTGAATAATTTAAGTTTACGTTAAGCATATGAGATTTATATTTTGTCAAGAATGTAACAATTTCAAAATAAAAATGTACAGCTACTTCTCTAACTGACCTTGCTTTTCTGTGCTAAAATTTTGTAAACTGTGCTGAGTGAATAAAAACCGCCATAGAACAAGCAAACTAAACTATGTTACAAATTTCTCTTTACTATCTATCTGGTTTTATTTTCATTCAGCTATTAACAATAAAATAACACTAAGTTGTGATACCTTTTCAAATATCATCTTTGGTATCGGATGGAAAACGCCAAGAATCAAAATCAAATTTAGAGGGGCTGCACTTCCTTCATAGATTCTTTTCGATAAAACCTCTCTCAACTAAAAATGCAAAAGAAGAGAGTAAAAGCAAGAAAATTAAGACAACTTGATCAATAGATCAAAAGAAACGGTAGGGAAGAAATTGACGTCAAAGGAAACTTTAGCTCTTACCCTGTTTCATCATTGATTCACAGCGCGAATGTGTTCAGGGGTGAATGGGATAAAAAGGAGATTTTGCTATCGTCCATTGTTGTCAAGAAAAATTCCATTGAGATTGCGCATTGCGAAATTTGAATTTGATGAATGGATTCCAAGCTGGCCTTGGTTGGGATTTATCTCACTTGAGATGGGCTCGTTGGAAACACGTAGTTGTCGATTATGCCTGCTTGAAACTTTGATCAGATATTGGATGTTGATTTTTTTTTCTCAAGCAAAGTTCAAGACTACAAATATTGGCATATTGCACATCTGAATGGAAAAGAGAAAGTTAATCTTGCTATAACCATCATCTCATTGGATAGGTTATTTACATGTTATTCTACATAACAATGTAAAAACTAAAAACAAAAGGTCCAAGGCTTAACATAAACAAAAGCAATGTGCCTTACCATGGACTTATTAAGTCAGCTGCACCTTTCTCCAACTGTGGTAGAAAATTAGGATGGCCGGAGAACAGAACCCTTTTAAAGGAGGGGCCTGGCCCCCTCTGCTCTTCTTTGATTTTGAGCCTGGTCACTATTCTAGATATAATTTTTTTCAACTGAGTTACTTGACGCATCTTAATGTAGAATTTACTACAATTTAATTGTACGGGTTTCAAAGGTGAACCTGCTTTGATTCCCTTTATCTAACCACAAATCAACCTTGACTTTTCCGTCATGGTCATTACTATTTTTGCTTGATTCTCAGAGGGTTACAACGATTGAAGAGCAGAGCTGCTAGTATTTATGTAAAGGTGTCTATGTATAGCCCTTTAAACATGAATAGCTCCCTTATTTGAAGAATAACACACAGTATCTTTAAAGAAATTTTCACCTGAACATGAGATTGAGAAAATACTGGATGAAGCTGATATCCTACCTATTGCAGGACTCGATAAAGACGGCGAACACCGGACATTGTCCGGCCAAAACGATATTTGTTCGGTCAAAAACTGTATTTTGTCCGGCGAGCTTTTAGCATAATGATCTAATGTACAAATTTTACTTTCAATTTGATTCTTGGACAATTAAATTTGTTTTAATGAATGTTTTATTTCTTTACTCAAACAAACCTTTCATCCGCCAATTTCAACCTTGAATATTAAAACTATGAACCAAGGGAAGTTGGAAGTTGAAAGAAGAATAAATTTAGACATACTCGGAATAAGTGAACTGAACTGGACAGTAGGTGGAGAATTTGGACATGGATCATACATGGATCAATTGGGACATGGATCATACAGTGAATTACTCAGAACACCAACTATACAGAAGAAATGGAGTTGCAATTATTGTTAATAAAAGGATAAGCAAATCAGTACTTGAATACAATATAGTTAATGACAGAAAAATTACATTAAGACATCAAGGACATCCTTTTAATACCAGCATTATACAAATATATTCATCAACCACAGGTGCCGATGGAAATAAACTAGAACAGTTTTACAATAACTACAGGAAGTACTATATAATATATCGAAGAAAAGATTTGTTTTTTGTAATTGAAGGCAGGAATGCGAAAGTGGGAAATATTGAGGAAACAGGAGTCATTAGAAGATTTAGACAAGGGGAGTAAAATGGTGCAGGTGAACAACTAGTAGACTTCTGCATTGAAAAACTACTATTCGTAGCCAATACCATGTGTTTACAGCAAATACGCAGGTGGTATATATAGACATCACTTGATGGCGAAAACAATAATAAGATTGACTACACCATGGGCAGGAAAAGATGAAAAAGTGCGATACAGTTGGTCAAGACTCTTCCAGGAGCTGACTGTGGGACAGATTATGAGCTGCTTCACGCCACTATCAAAGTAAAGCTGAAAAAGAGAAGACAGCAACATGTACAAGCTAAATTTTATTTAACAAAGATACAATAAAACTGAACAATTCGAGTATCAAATCGTTTCTCGTGTCTATAATTACAGGACACTAGTGTTAAACAATTGTAGTAGACAGCAAAAGATAGCATCACTGACATTGCAGAAAAGAGCATTCCTAAGAAAGAAAGAACCAGTAAATCACATTGGTTATTCCAGAAACCTGAAGAGATTGCTGAGGCCAACGAAATGCTAAAAGACAAAAAGACCGCTCCGCATTTAATAACTTGAACAGAGTTATACAAAATCAGGCAAGAATAGATAAAGAAGTCCACTCAAATTATATTTGCAGAAATATGGAAGAAAATCAAGCAAAAGGAAAATCAACAAATGTATTCCAGACTAATAAACTGATCACAGGAAAGTTTACATCTCTCATGGCAACAGGGAAAGACCAATATGGTTAAGTACTCACAGAAAGAACATAAATTCAGCAGAGGTGAAAAGATGAAAAGAACACACAGAACGGTTGTACAGCAGGGGTACAGACATATCAAATGACTTCTTAGAAGAAGTATTTGCACAAAGATCGGAGCCAATTGTAGCATAAATAGAACATGCCATTAACGAACTTGGGTAGAATAAAGCACCAGGTATTGACAACATTCTTATTGAACTGGTTAAAAGTGTTGGCAAAGAAAAGCTCAACATCATGCAAGCCGTGTCAGCTGATTTGGAAAACCATTGAATGGCTAGTAAGTTGTAAACGATTTGTCTTCATGTCGCTACCCAAGAAAAAAGACATCAGAAAATATCGAAATAATCGAACAATTTCCCTGATTGTCTACATGACCAAAATACTTTTCAAAATAATCCAGACGAGACTAACATCCCACATTGACAGAGAAATACCAATTGAGCACCCTGGATTTGCTAAAGGGCGGGGAACTAGATACCAAATTGAAAACATGAGATGGATATCGGAAAAACTACGTGCAGTAAAGAAATAGATGTATTTTTGTTTTATTGGTTACATCAAAGTATTTGACTATGCGGACCACATGTTGTGGTCTGCGATGAAAAAGATGGAAATTCCAGAACATCTAATAACTTGATTAAGAATCTCTACCATAAATAAGAAGTGCATGTAAGAACAATGTATAGTCCAACAGATGGGTTTATAATCAGAAAAGGAGTAAGAAAAGACTGTCTTCTATCTGCCTACCTGTTTAACTTATACGGTTGGATTGTCATAAGAAACGCAGGGCGAAATTATAACAACTTTGGCATCCAAACCCATGGTTGAACTATTGATAACTTGAGATATGCAGGTGACAAGACCTTGATTTCCGAAACCAAAGCAGACCTGAAATAACTTATCAGAAATGTTAAAAAGGCAAGCAAACAAGTAGGCTACTACTAAATTCAACTAAACAAAAGTACTGATGATGGGAGAAATTAACGACTTCGAAGTAGATGAAGAATCCATTGAAGTAGTAAAGGAACTCAAATTTCTTGGGTGTACATTTACAAGAAACTCTGATTACGCAAAATAAATTAGAAGGGGGCTATAATCTGGGGAGAAAAGGTAGGAAAGCGGAAACGAAAAATATTAAAACCTCTGAACTTTGGGTATGGAGAAGACTCCTAAGGGTGCCCTGGACATCTAGAAGAGTAAATGAATGGTTACTATCCCCCATATAAATAGATAGATCACTATTGAACACCATCAGAAAAGGACAATTGACCTACTATCGACCTACAAAAACAGAACAGACAACAGTTTAGAACAAATAATGCTGCAAGGAAAAATAGAAGGCAAAAGAGGTGGCTTTAGGAAAGAACTACAAAGTATATTTGCATAAAATGTTCGTTAGGTTTGTGCAACATCTGAGCAGTTCCAGCACCGCTAACAATAGAAGGTTACGGTGAAGAATATAAGAAAGTGAATTTATGTAAAAACTTTAATTCAAAGCTACTCGAACTTTCTGATGAAGATGAAAAGAAATCTCATGAGAAGAACAAACGAGAATTTTTTTTGCATTTCATATAAAACCACAAGAACGTTATCGAAATCATCGAAGAGGTAGCAGCCTGGTACTCCTAAAATTTAAGTTTGAAACTCCAAGCACAGATATCATCACAGGAATAACTATGCAGGAAAAAAAGACAGAGAAAGAACTAAACGCAACTTTCAAGTAGTTTATTTGGTAGCAAAAGCAACAACTCTCAATGACGAAGTATCAAGACATCTAAAACTCGAACAAATGCAGTGTATAGTTGGGAACAGCTTACCAAACAGCTTGGTATCGTGGCATGTTTGTTTATCACTGTACAGAAAAAGATCAAACAACAGTTAAGTCTGGTTTAATTAAAGTTGAATTTTATAGGATTTTGTGTGACGGGTCAACCGAAAATTCTGTTGAAAAAAATGAAGTAATAAATGTACTGTACTTTGACCCAATGCCACATGGGTCTGACAGTGTTGAAGTAAAAGTAGCTTTCCTAGAAAGAGCTTACTTGAATGATCAATCAGCATTAAGTCTTACAGCCGTTATCAGAAATAGTTTGAACTCCAGTACCATAACAGAAAGTAACAAGTTAATTGCTTCATATCCGATGGCGCTACGGTGAACAGGGGAAACAAGAACAGTGTCAAACCAACCTTACAAAAAAATTCTCCTTGGTTGGTATTTATTTGGTGTTTTGCTCATCGTCTAGAGATAGCCATTGGAAATGCTTTTAAAGATACTATTTTTCACAAAATCGAGGAAATTATTTTACGGTGATCTTACTTGTACCAAAAGAAGCAGAAGAAACTTCGTCAACTTCGTGCATTATATGTAATGTTCAAGGGTACAACGGACTTTTTATCTTACATCTTGGATATCACTTAAACTTGCAGTGAAATATTCTTGAGTAAAATGGGTAAATTACTTGCAATACCTATAATGCTTATTTAAAAATCACCAAAAAATGCTAGGGTACCTAAGAAAATAGGGGAAAGAAACAGAAATCCCTGTTACGGTGGCCCATTTTATTCATATGCTTGAAATACCATCTGCATTATGACATTTCTTTAGATCAGATATAATCGATCCTGTGCACCCGTTTTGTTGTGTATTAAAAGTCAAGGAAACGTTCGAACTATTTGATAATAAGGAGTTTGATAAACTACCTCATGTCAAGGATTTGTTGGACCAAATCATTGTAAATGACAAAGGCGAACATCTTTATCAAACACTGTACTTATCGAATTTGGGGCTATTGGATAGCGCATTTCAATGAAGAAAGCATAACTGTATCACTGGGCTTCCGAGAGAAGAAAGTGATAGTGAAGAAAGTTTTATGTTCGTACCACAAATTTACTAACACCGATGTTGGATAAGAAACAATGACGACGGAGAATGATAGACAGGCTTGTACCCTGTTGATGTTCCTCTCACTTACATCTACGATAATTTTCTTCTACGTTTAATCAATGCTGAATTGACAACTTCAGTCACAGTTTTGATTAATTAATGACATGATTTAGTACAGTATGCACAAGAATACTTATTGGTTACTATGACTCCCTATTGAATTTATTGGCGTCGAATTTTTACTGCTCCAAGGTGTGCAAGTTGGAATGATATCCTTACTTTTTTAGAACTGTTATAGAGCTATCCCAGTACGAAATGCAAAACCTGAAAGAATGTTTTCAAAGGTAAATCAGGTTAAAACATTTTATCGTGCATCTTTGTCTTTAAGTTGATTGGAAACTTTGCTACGAATCTCTAAAGATATCTTACCCGCAATGAAGATTTTGGCGAATATTATTTTCAAGTTAAAAGGATGAGCTCCGCGTACGTATTTGACTTCATTACCAATTTTCATTCAGAAAGAAAGCAGGCACCTTTTTTATGTAAAGCAAATAAACAATTGTCTAAAAATTCTTTGTAAATGTAAAAATTCCGTGCATGTGATGCAAGTTGATTATGTAATGTTACACTTTAGATTTTATTCTTTTGATAAAAAGATTAATAATTTTGAAGAAAAAGATGCATGTCTTATTTAAAAGTAAACCTAAGTTCACACTAGTAACGCAAATGAAGACGCAGACGCAGACACAGACGCAGACTTAAGGACTTTTTTTTTTATTGCTGAAAATCTTTGGTTCAAAATTTGACCAGAAAGATATAAGGATGTCAATTTTTCATCTCTATTCTTCTATTTTCTTGTGCAGTTAATAAAAATTACAAAATAAAAATAATCCCTTTGCATGCTTACAACTCTTTCGTCTGCAACCAGGCTTCATATTAACTTTAGGTCTTGTTACAGGAAATGTCCGGGCACATTTTCAGGACAAATTGGCTGGTGATCTTTTGAGAATTGTATGGAGAGCTGCTATTGAAGTCCCCCCAAATATCTACTAGTTACCTTGATACCAACGATTGTATTTTGAAAGACACAGCCTATGCTACCTACAATCAAGTTTAAGACGTGTCAATACAATTGTACTTTTGTAATTGAAAGAAAACTTTGGTTGGTTTCTTCACTGCTACTGTTTTAACCGCCTTATACATTTTTAAAAACAATTTCTAGCACACAAAAGGCGCTCCTGAATTTAGGGATTTGGATAAAAGTTGTATGACTTTTATACAAGTTCATTCAGTTTTTATTTTTATGTTGCTATTGAAATTTGTGCGCTGTTGCTGTCTTTGTCCTAAGAAAGAAACTGAAATGGATTTGGAGTCGACTGCGGGTATGTTATGTCACCAGGTGTTAACGATCCGTAAAATTTACTTCCAAGTGAAACGATGATTTAAAAATGTCAATAATGTTTATGTGAATTACCAAAGGCCTGTTTTATCCGAGAACTCTGAATGGGGACCTGGTGGGGGGAGGACGCGACATTAGTAATTGCCCACTGCCAATCCCGCCCAAAGCGACTTGCAAAAGGTGGTGCCTCAATAAAACTGTTTTTAGTGTGTCTTATTTGCAAAAGTAAAACCAGGTATTATCAGGTCGAGTTAAGTTTTCCATTGCCAAAAGTGATCTCTCTTTTCAGGTGGGATCATTGAAGGGGAAGGATAGTAATAACAAGAAATCTGGACTATTACTTTCCTACTTAGGCCCATGGCTCACAAATGAGCATAGGCCATCGACGAACGCTTGCCATCACACTCTGTTTTGGGATTCTCTTGCTACTTCAGTCCAGTTTGTTCCCTGCTTTCTCAGTTCTGCCTCGGTATCTCTCCTCCAGCTATTACACGGTCGCTCTCTCTTCCTTTTCCCCTGTGGGTTCCAAATTAAGGCCTGTCGTGTGATGTTGGACGATGGTTTTCTCAACGTGCGCCCAATCTAGCCCTACTTTCTTTTGAGGATTTGCCTCACCACTGTTTCTTGTCCTGTTCTTTCCCATAAGTCTTCATTCCTGATTTTATCCGTTCACCGTATATTGTATATTCTTCTCAGACATGAGTTGAGAAATGTCTGTATATTCTGCAGAATTGCCTTTGTTGTGCGCCATGTCTCGCAGCCATATAGCAGAACAGACTTCACGTTCGAATTGAAAATGCGGATCTTGGGTTCCATGCTAATTTCTTTTGATGGCCATATGTTTTTCAGCACGATGAAGGCTCTCCTTGCC
Organism: Morbakka virulenta; assembly: GCA_003991215.1. Lineage (NCBI taxonomy): Eukaryota > Metazoa > Cnidaria > Cubozoa > Carybdeida > Carukiidae > Morbakka > Morbakka virulenta. The sequence goes on from RDPX01000017.1 coordinate 3,879,388, forward strand.
TTGCCAAGTATGGCAGTGGGACCTTGGTCTGTGCCTCCCGGTTGGTCCACTATGCTTCTGAAATATACAAAGGACTCCACCTACCCTTATGGGCTCACCTGCTACTGTGACTGGGGTGTTGTTGTCAGTGTTGATCTTTATTAATTCAGTTTTCGTCTTGTTGATGTTGAGCCCTATCTTTGCTGATGTGGTCTCAAGGCAGGTGGTCTTGTCCTGCATTTGGTTTCGGTTGTGTGACAGGAGCACCAGATCGTCAGCAAAGTCAAGGTCTTCTAATTGGGTCCAGAGTGTCCACTGTATCCCGTTTTTCTTTCCTGTTGTTGTGGTCTTCACTATCCAGTCGATGACTAGCAGGAAGAGGAATGGGAACAGTAGGCAACCTTGCCTGGCTCCGGTCTTCACCTCGAAACTGTCTGACATCTGTCCTGCATGTACGATCCTGCAACTTATGTCTTCGTAGGTGCATCGGATCAGTAGGATGATTTTCTTAGGAACGCCGTAGTGTCTTAGCAACTTCCAGAGGTTCTCTCTGTCCACACTGTCAAACACCTTCTCGTAGTCTATGAAGTTTATGTACAGAGGTGAGTTCCATTCTAGTGACTTTTCTACTATGATACGTAGACTAGCGATCTGATCCACACAAGGTCTATTCTCACGAAAGCCTGCCTGTTGGTCTCAGAGCTTAGCATCTAGTGCTTTTTCATTCTCACTGATAAGATTTTGCTGAGGACCTTCCCTGGCACTGAGAGGAGCATGACACCCGGATAGTTGTTACAGTCCCTGAGGTCACCCTTTTTTGGCAGCTTGATGACGTTTTCTTCCTTCCACTCTGCTGTTACTTCTTCCTTATCCCAGATCTTACTGAAGAGGCTGTGTAATATTTGCATAGCAATCTCAATGTCAGCTTTGACAGCCTGTGCTAGGATTGTGTCTGGCCCCGCTGCTCTACCATTCCTCAATTTATTGATGGTCCGTCCGATCTCCCCTTCAGAGGACTTTTCACAGTTGATGGAAAGTTCTTTCTCAGCTGATGGAAAGTCTGGTGGTTCCTCTGAGGCAGAGCCGTTCAGCAGCTCCCTGAAGTGCTCTCCCCATCGTTGCAGTTGTTCTTCTGTGGCAGTCAGTGGGTTCCCATTTTTATCCTTGGCAGGCTTGTCTGTCTGTTGGTACTTGCCAACTAGCCTATCAGACACTAAGTACAACTCTTTTATTTCCCTGTCCTACCGCTTCCCCTGCTTGTCTAGCTAGAACCTCAGCATAATCTCGCTTATCCTTCATTAAGCTTCTCTTCACCTCCTTCTTTGTCTCCTCCAGGGTTTTTGCCTTTGTTGCTCTCGTTCAACTCATATTCACCGCAGCCTCTTTTTCCCCTCACTTCCAGCTTTCGGATTGTTTCTGCGGAGATCCAGTCGTTGCGCTGTGTTTTCATCTTTCAGAAAACCTCTTCAAATGCATCTATCCATAGTTTCTTACTGTACTCCCATTGTGTCTCTATGGTTGTATCTTTCTCCTCTATCAGATCTTGTAATGCCTGAAACCTGTTGGTTAGGCTGACTTTGAAAGCTTAGTACCCTTACTTCTGAGCAATCTGACATTATATTTTGTTTGTATGTTGCTATTAGTTTTGTGTTTCTTCAGACGTAGTCTGAACGTTGTTACTAAAAGATGATGGTCTGAGGACACGTCGGCGCCTCCCAATACCCCTTCATCTTGCATTGATCTTCTAAATTTCTGGCTTATGTTGATATGGTCTATCTGATTTGTAGTTACATGATCTGGTAAGACCAAAGTGACTGTGGATGCGTTTGTGTGGAAAAATACTTCCCCCTTTTACCAGTTGTTTCAACACACAGTGGTCTGCAAATCTCTCTCCCTTTTCATTCATTTGTTCTAATCCCTGTGTCTCCATGGTACTCTCATATCCTCTGTTCTCCGATCCTATCTCAGCATTGAGATCCCCCATCAGGACTGTTATGTCCAACTGATGGTAAAGCTCTTCTTTCTTCTCCTCTTCTGATCATTTGTTGGAGAATAACATTGTATTGTGTTTAGTCTGATATTTTTTTCCTGGTGGTGAGCTGGGCTGTAATAATACAGAAGTTTACAGGTTCCCATCCCACGAGAGCACGCTGTGCCTCCTGTGCCAACATCAGGGCCACACCTTCAGTGCGAGGAGCTCTTTCCTCTGTGTTCCCCGAGTACACTATCTCCTCTCCAGATGTAAGCCTCAGCTCTCCTGTCTGTACCCACCTTGTTTCACTCAGACCCAACACTCCGATGTTTTACCTTTTCATTTCTCTTGCTACCTGAAAAGATCTTCCTGTTTCGTACATAGTCCTGATGTTCCAAGTGGCTATTCTAGTTTTTGCCTTTGGTGTTAGAAGGGGAATCGGCCTTCTCTGGGATGCGCCCTGAGTCTCTGGGATTGAGTCCCTTCTTCCCTTTGGCAAATGTTTGTTTTCGTCGATGCTTCTGTAGCTTTGGTGTTTTTACAGGGTGGTGGTGCTGACCCCACGCCCAACCTTCCTCCTTTATCCGGGCTTATGACTGGCTGTGTTGTCCGAAAATATCACAGGTGGAGTTACAAAAAATCTGAACTCCATAAAACCATAAATGTGCGACATATGAAGTTCCGTTTATCAGGGATCTGAAAATTGCGTGGTTTGTGTTAGTGTAGTCTCCTTTAGCTTTTTTGAAATAACACCCCTCTTCCCCCACTTCCTTAATTCTTTTCATTTAAAAATAACACAGTTGATTAAAGGAATTGGTTTCCATGGTGTCGCAGGTACTTTTTCATTTACAAAAGAAAACAAAAGAAAACGTAAATACTGGAGAGGCCCTGAATACCCAAGGAGTGTTTTTCGTCATACTTGTATTTCACTGCCCGTTTCTTTGGTCACAAACAGTTTTGCTGAAAAAATGGAAGCCGTGTTCAAGTCCTTCTGTTCCTTTGGTGCTGGAAAAAGTGGCGAGCCCTTGATGGACAATGCAAAATGTGCAAAAATGTTTCGTGATTTGAAGCTTTTGGACAAGAAATTAACGCCCACAGACATCGATATATTTTTCAACAGACCTGAAGTCAAATCGTAAGTAATATTCTCTATTTGATTCTCTAACTTTATTTTTTTCGCCTATTATTTCATTCGAGGTAATTTTTATTCAAGGCTAGATTGGAAATTAAGGATTTTTGCTTCCCAATTGACAGGAATTCAAGGAAAGGGGTGTTGTCCATATCTTCAGGTGTTCTTGTGGAATATTAAGTCGATCTACATGTTTCAGTGTTAAACTGCAATTAAAGAAAAAGGCTTTGACCAAAAAGTATGTTGAATGTGATATTGCTTTGGGGACATAGTTTTTCTAGGGGAAGGCTTTAAAACTGACTTGGGTTCAGCTGAATATTTCCAAGTTATCAGGCCGACAGGACAACCCAAAACTGTAATCGCGTTAAATTGTCGGTTGCGAAAATAACCAAAACGGAAAGGAGTTATACAGTTATACAAATATTATTTTAATTTATTTCCAAGTACAAACTGATTACTTTGGAAGCCATATGTTAAAAAACTGGAGTGAAATGACCTGACACATAATACTTGGTACTACCGAATACTGCTTCACTTCAAAACGTAGTAAAATTTGTAGGACACCTATAATCCGAAACTAAGGAACAACCTAGCAACTGTATTATGAAGTGACATTTGGTGGATTATGATTTAATGATAAAAAAGCAGTTACCAAAAAGAAAGCAGAAGACCGGACACAGATAGTAAACCATACTACAGTGATCTATGTGCAACGAACTCAGATTTTGTCACACGAACATTATTTTTAACCCTCCCTACTCTCTCGCTCATTAGTAACAAGTTTCGTTAATAACAAATTTCGATAAAAACTCATAAATTCGTACATCAGAATTCCTCTGTATGTGATTGACAGTGCAAGTGGGATTAAATGTATCAGGATTACAAGGATGGGAAGAAAATGCTTGAGGAGGTGTTGTTCAAAATTTTTTGTAACTAAGAGTCAAAATAAACTGTTTTGGGGAATTGGACGCGGACTCGAGCACAAAGCTCGCACGGCTCAGTTTACTTATTCAGTAATTAGCCCAATTGTTCATCAGAGGTACGTTGCCAAGGCAATTTAAGTTTATGAAAGTTGTCATTAATAATGACCTTGATATGAGGTTCAAAGATCAGAAGTTTTGTTAAGATCAAACAAAGGGTCATTGTAATTTCCAATCCCAGTTTTGCATAAAAAACCATTTCGGTTTTTTTCTGCATTGATTAACTACATTTCTTTCGATATTATCTCGAGGTTGCAAATCAAGATGGACGCAGCTAATTTTTGTTTCTTGAAGTATTCTGGAAATTATTGCTACTTATTAACCTTGCCATGGTCATTAAAGATTTTGTATGTTAGCCCAAATGCAATTTTCAGTGCTCATAGTTTTAAAGTTGCAAGAGAGTTGTAACTGGAGAGATAGAATGCCATCCTATTTTGTTCAAAATTGTTCTAAGATTTTCAAATAAACCATTTGAAATACCTAGTTGTTTTTTATTGGTCTGTGGTCAGCAGTTATCACATTAATAATGTATTACAACTAGTTTTTCTCTTGACTTTTTCGCAGTGTTTTTCCAATAAGATGACACACCCAGACACTCCTTACAATAGTCTTGAAGTTTCACCTGTAAATTTACAGTATTAAATGAAGAAGTAATAATAACTGTCTACATGGCATATTGTATGTAAACGAATAAAGTAGAATCCAGACTTGATAACCCCAACATGGTTTGATGTGTTGAAAAATACAGTCATGGTAATGACTGGAAACACTTGTTAGACAATACCTTGCTGCAAGACCCTTGCTTCAAGACACATGCCCAACTAAACCAGCAGATGCATGTTACTCTTTCATTGTTAGATGCAACATATAAATTCAGCCCTCTCAAGCCAGAAGGGTTCTGGTTTGCCAACAGGCATACCTCAACTGCTTGACATATAGCCCATGTACAAAGCCATCTAACTAGTATACCATTTTATCTATTGGTGTCTTGCAGTTGTATTCTCCATACAATCATTGCTAGAACTAATCTGAACATAACATCAATCTATTGACCTTCTTTTAAAGCTGTCAAAGTATTGTTGACTATAGGCATGAATATGTTGATAACTTAAAAGGTTTTACTTCACCAACAAGTTTTTTCCATTTGACTCCTAGTGCTGTGGATGCTTGCCCCAACTGGGTATCTGTCAGCTGTTTCCTGGGCTTCAACTATTTCATAATTTGTTAAAACCATTCTTTGTTACAATGAGGTACCCCAGAGCCTATTACCTAATGACATGTGTTTATCAAATTATTTATGTATGTGAAGGATAGGATAACTTGGAAGTCAATTTCAAGAAATCGTTCAACACATGCTAGCATGTAAAACGTACGTTAAACCGAATATGATGATGATGATGAATATGATGATGATGAGTATAAGATTGAGACAATCAGAAAGATGGAACTGGCTGATTACATGATGATAATGGGGCAATACATACATCAACATTCCACATCACAACATGAAAGACAACATAACACAACAAGAAATATTAAAACAAATTATTTGCAAATAGAATGAAGAGAGATGATGGATGAAGGATAGAAATGAATAGAGATATGATGAAAAAAGTGATGAAAATGTAATATGGTAGTTTTTGTTGATGAATGCATCACTGTGTTTTTCATGAATGTTATCAAATTTTTTGAGAATCTTGGGGCAAGAGGCACCTTGTTTTTTCATCCTCACAAAAAGTTCTTGACTCTTAAGAATCAAGTCATTATACTGTAAAGTTGCATGAGCTAATTGACAGACAATCAAACTTCAGATGATATAAAACAATATAAAATGTGTTCTGGAATAATTCCAGATAGATCAGGTGTCCTAACAATGTGAAAAGGAAATTTTCCCCACTTATCAAATAGTTTATGCATGAAAATCCCATCTTTAATTGGAATATCCAGTTCTGAGAATGTTGCATGTGTACCTTTGTGTTCATTTTTATATACTTATTTATATATATTCAATGTTTTTTCTATGTGTTGGATTCAAACTCACAAAGTTCTAAAAGCCTTTGTGCTGGGCCCTTTCTTTTGATCTTCGTAACTTGCCTTGTTCTTTAGGCTCCACCAATGTTATTCATTTCAATTCCCTTGACCTGTAACTTCCTATTTTTCCTTCAATCACAAATTTCAGTAGACCATGATACCTCACATATGCTCAATCCAGTTCTTCTACCTTCTGTCAATAAGATACAGTAGACATCTTTTCTTTCCTACAAGGTTTAGGACCTCTTCTTTATTCTTATTTTCTTTTCATCCTATTTTCCCCACCCTTCTGCCATTGCAGTTGGGTCTTTTCCCTGTATCAGTCTATCAGCCTCTCAGTAGCCATCTTCAGTCAGGATGCTACCCAGACATTTAAATGTGGAAACCTGCTCTAGAATTGTTCAGTAATAAAGATGGTTACTTTACTCCTGTTCTTTCCTAATTTCATGACCTTCCTTTTCTTGACATTGATCCTATTCCATAACCTGGCATCACGTTTTTCAGGTTGTCATTTTCAGTACCCCAAAATTATCTCTGATTCATCTCTGAAATGGATTGCCCCAATCTGTTAACCCCCAACCTTGGCATATGTCCTAAACAGGACAGAATGAAAGCTCCTGTTTCTCACACCACTCTTAAAAACTGCTGACTAAGAGTCTGTCTTCAACTCAGACCATTACAGTCTGGCCAAGCTAAAATACTAGATGAGTTGGTTCTTCTTCCGGCCAGCACCAATATTGGTTAGCACCTTCATCAATCTGTTTCAATTAAAGTGGTTAAACACTGTTTTTTAGTCTACAAAACAACAAAAACACCTTGTTAATGCTTAATTCTTCTCTGAAGAATCACTTTCATGACAGCAATAGCCTCTCCTGTCCCACTACCTTTTCTAAAGCCAAATTAATCATTACTGATGAACTCATTTACCTCCACTTCAATTCTGTGTCAGAGCCTTTAAAATGGCTTTTGAAGCATGATTGATGAAGCAGATATTATGACTTACCATACATTCAAGTGCATTTGGCTTCTCAGTTGGGACAAGTAGATGGAATTAAAGTTATTGCAAAGGTAGAGACTTTTGAATTTCAGAAGATAAGAGATGCCTGGAGGATATTAAATAAAAACTTAGTCAAGGGGAGATATCCATCTTATCCTGTACATTAAGGAAATTTTGAGAAGAATTGCTTAACAACTGACTAAATGAAAAGACCATCACAACCTAAATCTCTACTTTTTTTAATGACTGGAATTGCCACTAACATAACCACACAGCCACCTACATTGCAAGTGAGTTTCATGTGAAGCCAGAATGACAAGATGGAAAAATAGAGCTGTAACTATTAATCTACCCACAAGAAGTAACATGTTTTTAGCACTGCAAGTTTACACAAAACGAGCCACACTTTTTGAATATTTTATTATAAGAGGATGCAGTGATTCCTCAGATTTATGTTAAAGAACATTTTTCAGATTTGCATATTGACAATGTAACCAATACAATAACTATGGACATCATTTCCTAAGCTTTCACTGTCTTTCACTGTAACAGCCTTAGAGAAAAAAGATCATTAAGAGCAAGCAAAAAAAGAAATAAAAAGATCACAAATGTCAGTGGCTGATATCAGCTTTCCAATAGGACAGTGAGTCTAGAAGATTTTAGTGATCAATCACTGCCTGTTTATTGAGAAATGCCACTGAATTTATAAAAAATAAGTGCTAGGTTTTAATTGTTTGACTTTAAGCTGTAGATATAACCCTGATAAGATATTTTTACTTTAGACCAAAATGGACCTTGGAGTAGTGGTTTGGACGTTACTATAGACTAGAATTTCCTGCCATGGGCATGTTCACTAATATAGTTTTATGGCAAACCCAGGATGCATATGTATATAGATAGTGTGTATATTATTTTAATGTGACAGGGTCACTAGACCTAAATTTAGAAAAACTCTGAAATTATTTAGTTTTGCTTATCGCTTACTAATTTCCTTTAATTTCACAATAGTTAAACAAAACGTAGGGAGTGTTGTTTGTGTGGGATGGATGTGTGGAGGATGTTTGTTCAGTTTCCCAATTGAATCATTTTTCCAGTTCGGTAAGGTGCACACAGAAATTAGTCAGCCTGAAGTTATAACTGGAATGTACATACAACACATCCCACCCTTTTCGAATCCACATAAATAGATGTAGCTAAGAATCGGTATTCAGTTGTATATGTTTCCCGAGCCTACACTGGTTTAAAGAAGGCAAAAAGACTTCATCTTTCAAGTTCAATAAAGGGAATCTNAGTTTTGCTTATCGCTTACTAATTTCCTTTAATTTCACAATAGTTAAACAAAACGTAGGGAGTGTTGTTTGTGTGGGATGGATGTGTGGAGGATGTTTGTTCAGTTTCCCAATTGAATCATTTTTCCAGTTCGGTAAGGTGCACACAGAAATTAGTCAGCCTGAAGTTATAACTGGAATGTACATACAACACATCCCACCCTTTTCGAATCCACATAAATAGATGTAGCTAAGAATCGGTATTCAGTTGTATATGTTTCCCGAGCCTACACTGGTTTAAAGAAGGCAAAAAGACTTCATCTTTCAAGTTCAATAAAGGGAATCTCAGAGCAATCCTTGAATCCTTATCATTCTTGCGCGACTGCCTGTCTGCCCTGTTACATTAAGGAACAGCAAAAAAATAAATGTATATCTCTGAAGTTATTAATTCAAGATAAAACTAACTTACAACTTCTGTAAGTTATATTATTATTTCTCCTTTCATTATTTATTCATTACATTAAAAGATGGTAATTTTCTTATTCTTTTCCTATATTTTCTTGTTCATCTCCTTCATCTTCTTTTATTTTAGCATTCTACTTCTTGTATGGGTTTGACATTTAATGCCTTCTATTGATTGATGTGTTGATATATAATTGACTTGGGCTAGCTGCCACTTAAATTTGACATTTAATTATGCAAGGATTTTGCAACTTCTTTAAAGATTTTTCATCAACACCTAATTGAGAACTGATAATTGTAACTGTGCCACCACTCTTTAAAAATTAAACCACTGCATTCTTGGATATGGTCAAATCACAGAAGGTGATTGCCTAGCAAAACTGATTGGATAATATTAAGCTCTATTATTTGGTTTTTCAGGGTGATCATTTTACTTAGAAAAGCAAGGAAAATTTCCCATCATTTGCAGACTGTTATAGTGTTGTCTTGTTTCTTACAATATAGTTTAACAAACATTTTATTTAATATGCCCTACCAAAGCCTTTAGTACCAATACACAGTAATATGAAGGGTATCACAGTGGACTACAGATCCACAGCAACATTACTACGTAACTGGAGAAATTTATTGATATATACATGGCTTTTAGTACCAGCATACATTGCTTGCATGAGGCTGAATGTTGACTCTTCTGTGAGAAATGGTTTTAGTTCATCTTCAAGGTATATAAAATGAAGATTTGTTTTTCTCTTTGTTTAACTATTTCTGCAGCAGTCTGACAATATTTAGTTTTGGATCACATACTCCAACAAGGTATTGAATCAAAGTCATAAATGACAACAAATTTTTTTATTGGGGTGGGTGGGGGTGTTTGCTAGTGCCCTTCAGTTGCATCATGTACCTGTGATTTATGTTTTTGTTACTCTTTAGCTTAATAGTATGACTTGGTGATTAATCTTGGTGTTTTTATTTACTCATGGAAACAATGGTATTATTTAGTTATGTTTTAATGCCACTGATATTTTTTAAACCTTCTAGAAAAACAGAAAGAAAGATTAACTTTAATCAGTTTAAAGTATTGGTTAAGCTTGCTGCAGAAAAGAAATACCCTGGTGATGCAGAAGCAGTAAGTAAACTGGAGAGTAAAATAGCTGCTGGCCAGGGTCCTTCAACTGCTGGGGCAACTGTAAGTGTGTTTTGATAACCTAACTGTATACTCTAATTCAGATATTTATGAGGCATTCTTTTATTATGAAAGCATTTATATTGTCATCCTATCATTGTTCAGTTAGTGGGAATATGCATGACTAGTATCAGTTTTGACACGATTTGTCTCATTTTTAAACAGTATTTGAGAGAATAGGGTACGCAATTTTACATTACTGCTTTACTTAGCCATACATTATTTGCCTTTCTGGTACAGTTTACCATTTTATTGCAATTTTTTAAATCGAGATTTGAAGTAATTTCATGTAGATTGAAAAGATTGAATAGACAGTGGTCATCCAAGATCAGTGCATCACAAGATATTGAGTGGACAGTTCTTCCATAGGTCTTTGCTACATGCTTACTTACTCATTTACTAATTGATACACTTCACTGATTAGGTTATTTTCTGAATTGTTTACCAATTTGCCTACTTCCTTCTTTACATAGGTATATACATATTTACTTACTTACTTTCTTATGTACTTACTTACCTACTTACTTACTTTCTTTCTTACTTACATACTTTTCTTATTTAGGCACTTACTTAATAACGTAATTGCTTACGTACTTATATTCTTACTTACTTACTTTCTTCTTTACTGACTTACTTACTTTCTTTCTTTCTTTCTTACTTACTTGAGAGTATGGAGATTAATGAAGTTGCTGACCAAAAACCCAGAAACGTAGGAAAACTCTTCACTGCGAAATACTTAGAAAGAAAACAGGAATTTTTTTGCTAAACCCCTTCACAACTACACCGCAAAAACAGTGGCCGGAATAAATGAAACCGATGTCAAAAGCTTCAGGGAGTGGCTCACCAATAAATATATCAACTATCACTCTGAAGCGTACGCTTGTGCTATCGAGGAACAGGAAATTGGCACAAAAGACATCATCCATAGACGAAAACAACGCCAAAATCAAAATCCACCCGGTGACAACGAATGCCGCCTATGTAAACAACAAGAGTAGGATATCAACCACGTAATACGTATCTGCTCCAGAATGTCGTCCAGATACTACTTACCACTACGCCACGACATTGTAGCAAAATATGTGTAATAAACATAGCCTTGAGACAAAAGTAACGTATGGCGACCAGTTTATTGAGAGGAATGGGTAACATGAATATTGGTGGAACGTCCCTGTACGAACGCCTAGCAAAGTCCAACACAACCGCCCAGACTTAATTGTTTGGAACTCATCTGACAAAACGTGCCAAGTCGTCGAATTCAGTTGCCCAGCTGACGTTAACGTTGCAAGAAAAATCAACGAGAAAGAAAACGCATATGGCCCTTTACATGGACTCCTAAATAATAACATCTGTTGTTATTATTTAGGAGTCCATGGGCCCTTTACTACGAATGCTACAGTTTATATATACGGAATACAAGTTTTCATTCGTGCCAGTGATAATAGGAGCGCTGGGAACTGTTCCGAGAAATTTGAAAATGAGTTTGTCTATTATGGGATTTAATGAAAAAGAATGTAGAGACATTGTGTCCAGACTTCAGCAAAAAAGTATTTCAGGCAGGGTAAAAATTGTCAAAACTTTTATAAATTTCCAAACATAGAATTATTTTTAAATTTTATTTTCTGCCTTACTGATTGTTATATCCTATTTTTTAGAATCTTTGCCCTTTTGATAAGGGCCGGATTTTAATTGTAATATACATTTTAACTAATTTGAAAAGAAAAAAGAGAACCTTACTTACTTGATTACATACTTACGTACGTACTTATTTTAACTTAACAAAAGTCATTGATAGAATAAGTTAACTAGCAGCCTATACATAATTCATCGTACAATGTAAAAAAGAAAACAACTTCACCAACAATCAAAAATCGCTGAAAACGAAACTTCAAAGGAAATTTTGGAATACAAAAATGCAAACTTTGGAGACAAAATTAACTTTATTTGAGCAAGAAATAAAAACCAAGTCAGAAAAGCTAAAATATCAAAAGAAACTGCAAAAGCGAAAACGAATCAACAAGCAATCTTCCAACAACATGAAAAAAGTAGCCTATTCTGATCGTTCAAGAGTAAAACCATCAAAGTTAAAACCATCCCAAAGAAAGAAGAAGTGGAACACTTCTGGAAACAAATATGGCAAGAAGACACCAAGTTCAGTCAAGACGATAAGTGGCTTAAGAGCCTTAAGAATACATGCTGTCAAAATGTCAATGTCGGCGAACTATAACATTGACAGATTTAGATTCCATAAAGCAATCAATAAGCTACTACTCAACAAATAACCTGGAGAAGACATGAGAAGACCAGTCTAAATGGGCAGGCAATTTGGTAGTCAAGCTACTATAAAAAGTAAGCAAGTTAACTATCAAGTAACGAAGTAAGTTAAATAAGATCTGATCTTTTAAATTCCTGTCTTGTACAAATACCGTTGAAAGAAAATTATGGTCGGTCTCAGACTTGCTTCTTTGCTAAACAACCCACACAATATATCAGGATCAGTTTTCAGACTACGGTTCAAAGTCATCACTACAAGCCCTACCAATCGCTCTTCTGAGATGATGATTCAAAGGCACGTTTTCGCCCGTTGCAAGCAGGAAAGACACCCTTCTGCTTTGTAACCTTCAGGCCGTAAAAGGGTGTTAATATTTCGAAAAATACCATGGTTAATGTGGTGAAGGCCTGTACAAAATTGTGTGACAGGACCTATGGTGATAAATTGCCATTCATCCAAAAACCCTGTAAAAATTTTTACCTTGGCCCGTCGGTCAGTCCGGGGTCCATCTCAAAGAGGTTGGCTGTCATAGTCCTCCACACTTGTCTGCCCAATACCAGTTTAGCACATTCGTTGATGTTTTTCTTCATCATATAAGCATTGTTGCCTGTCCATGTGGTCCTTTTTCTTCCTCTTCCTCCCTTACCCTCAACAATGCCTTCCATTAACATTTTTTGAAGGGAATTTTGCCGCCTTATGTGCCTATAGAATCTAGTTATTATTCTTTTTGTTGTGTCTAGTAGAGTTCTGCTTATTCCTATATCATCCAGGACCCTTTCTTTTGTCTTTTTATCTTTCCAAGGCACTCTATCCATCCTACGGTAACACCACATTTCAAAGGCTTCTATTTTTGTTACAGTACTTTTCTTTGTCATCCACGTTGCACAGACATAAGTGATCATTGGTCATATGTAGCATTTTATCAGACGGATCCTGGTTTTCCATGAAAAGTATTGGCTGGTTAGCAGGTGTTTTAGGTTTTAAAAGGTATTTTTTGCCATACCAATTCTCCTTTTTATCTCTAGGCCTGATCTTTCATCTGCTGTTATCAGTTGTCCAAGGTGTACTTCACCTCACAACTATCAATAACTATCTTTGCTTTGGGTGTTGTTTCGTTCCGAGTAACAATCATTGTTTCGGTTTTTTTTAATCTTCATTTTCAAACGACGTTTTTCACATTCAATTTTTACAGTGTTTCTCAGAGCTTTGAGATCTTCTTTGTTGTCTACCAGGAAAGCAGTGTCGTCAGCATATCGAAGATTGTTTATTATCCTACCTCCCACTATTACACCCGGAAGCGATTCTAGTCCCCCGAATATAGCTTCAATATACATATTGAATAGCGACGGGGATAATAAACACCTTTGCTTGACATTTCTCCTTATTTTTACTGGGTCTGACATCCATAAAGACATTCTGATTTTTGTGTGCTGACTCAAGTATAACCTAGATATTATTGCGAGGTTATTTCGTCAATATCTAAATTTTTAAGGGTTTTGATTAATAAGTCGTGTTTTACAGAATCAAAGGCTTTTGCATAATCTACGAAACAAATATAAAGGTCTTTTTGTTTTTCCAGGTATTTCTCTGTGATCATTTTAAGGCTAAAGATGGCTTCTCTTGTGCCTGAATTCTTCTAAAAACTAGCTTGTTCCTCACTTATTTCAAAGTTTATTGTATTTGTCATGCGTTTTAGGATGTTGGAGAATAGAAGTTTTAATACATGACACATTAAACTTATCGTTCTGAAATCAGCCCTATCAGAGTAATATTTGGAACATCTACTTTCCAGGAAGACAGTTTGCTGATCACCAATTTAATGCCTTTTATGGCCACAATGCAGCCAGGGAATAACATGAGGAAGCCTGCCCCCTTGAGAGTCTCATTATGGAATCTCACACAACAAGTGGTCGCACAAAAAATTGACAGGTCATTTAAGTAATACTCTTGTGGAGTTGCAGATGGTGCATTGGCGATATAATAAGTACATCGATTTGCTCAGACAACTAAACCCCATAATCATACCACACACTTTGCTCGTCGTACACATCTTAACACATTATCTTGATGCGGTCTCCCATCTGGTCCACCATAATTTAAGGCGGATAAATATTCGACTCTTGTATCTGTAGTTTGAGGTCATGGGCAGCACATGCTCTTGAGTGTTTTTCGTGCTGACAGAGGGCATGGTACTTCCAAATGAATGAGATTCAGCTAACAAATCTTGAGCTTTCACTCTGGTATTGGCATATCCATTCCAGATGTTGTCATTGATATCGAAGAAAATATCTGGTTTATAAATGACATTGAAACAAGCACAGACTTGGTCACCTCCCACCCTTAAAGTGTCAATAAAAGCCGTGGCTCTCCATCTACATTTACACAAAACGATTACCTTTCTTCTTTTTAATTCTGGAGCCTTTCTCTATAACAACCTCTTCAGGAAGTGCTGATGCTGTGAAGAAAGAAAAAAAAATACAGTATTATTTTTGGACAACAAATTATGATTTGCTACAGTTTATTTAGACTAGTAGTACTTATAAAATTTGGCTGTTCCATTGAACGTACACAACAGCAGATGAATGCTGCCTGATCATGGTTTGCTACCCAACCCTGCCTGTTGACATGCATGAGGCGCCTTCTCACAATTTTGGCCTCACGTCCTGCAGGAATTTTTGTGATTTTGAAGGCACATGCTTTTAGGTTGAGCTATAATTTTCCCTGCTTTTCTCATCTAAGTTAAGAAATATAAGAACAATTCCTTGGTTTCCCGTCAGCTAAAAGCCTGAGACATGCTTAAAATTTTTTGCTGCACTTGGGCTCTGTAACCTTAGCAGATTGCAGTGTGTAAAAAGAATCTTCAATGATGCATAAATTCGCCCTTTGATAAGGCAGCATGTTTTATCTTAAATATTTTTTGTGTGCTAGACAACCTTCAGAAGGCGTTTATTGAAAATGGGTCCGTGATTATTTTTTGAATTTTGCGATTTTTTGGAGTATAGCCTAATAGTGACCTTTATTCGAGCTCTTACTGTAGTTGTCGTCGCGACCCCTTCAAAGAGACATGGCCTCTTCCACAGATAAAAAGGGTTTTCTCGATACTTCTAAGAGCACGTATATTGTTGTCACACATATCTTGATTGGTTTTGCTGAGACAGGGAAGGGAGTCTCTCAGTTGTTCTTTATGATGTATCGGAGACATGACATCTCAAAGGGGGTCTTTTGTAGTTCGGGTGTTTTGTGGAATGCTATCTCGACCTATGGTCTCGACTTGCTTCGTTATCAGGATTCCGTGTGTTTATCTTCGTTTGACTTTGTCTGTTGCATAAAACACACAAGGCTTGCTCAGGCCAGCACTCGTAGAAGGACTGTAAACTGGCCACTTGTACTTTTCCACTTATGAACACTAAAAAACAAACACTTTTGATTTCGTTCCACCTCCCCCCTCCCATCAGTTTGTATCACAAAGGAATTAAACTTGGCTAGTGGGTGGAAGTGCTCTTCAGGGTGCTTGTCTTGGTTCAATGGTACGGCATTTCTGACTAACTTATTTTGAAATGAAATCAAACTTCCAATTTTATGTCTGGAAGTGAACTGATAATGGCTAAACAGGGAACCGAGCACACCGGTATTCAAGGAGAAACTGATCAGTGTTGCATCGTTTTAGCTGTAACTGAGAGTTTGCCCCTGCGATTTATCTATAAGATAAAACCAATAGGTGGCTCGGCATACCCTCAAGATGACAAAGGGTTTTTATGCGAGTGCAATAAAATGCACCGAAGTACTAATTACAATAACCCATCAGTCAAACAAGGTGTTTGGCTGGTGGTTTATTATCTTATTACATTTAAGAAGTAAGGAAGGATCTTAATCTATTTGACACTCTGAAATGCTTTGGACCTGAAATGAATCTACTGCTCCAAGTACTGTTGAAATTCAAAAATGGTTATCACAGTGGAATATTAAGGCTGCCATTGTTGTACCCAATTTGACACATTCTTTCCTCCCCTCCCCCCCAGGTTTTGCCAAGAGTAGGACTTCTTTATTAGAAAATTGAATGAAGATACTTATGCAGCTATGTCACCGCTAAACGTCAGCTCACAAAAAGGCTACTAAAAGAACTAAAAGCCGACACCCATCCACTCCTTTACGGACAAGGCCTACTAGTTTTTCTAAACAGGGGAGTGATTTAGGGAGGACGGAATATTACATTAGGTTTACGAGCCATCAGAATTTCTCAAATTATTCACCAGGTAACTTCAGCCAGTAAAAACTCTACTCTTGATCGCTACCAGTCAACAGCCATCAATAGAATAATCAAATTGTATTAGGAGTATTTCTCCCAGGTTTATTCTTCCTAATGTTCTGATCTGTTTTGAGATTTGTCACACAAAACTGTGTTTTTACTGTGGTGTGGCGTTGTTTTATTGTAATTTCGTTTTGTTGTTGTTGTTGCTTTGTCGATTCAGTTCTATTTATGTTGAATACTCATTTTATCTGCCTTTGAATCATAAGGTTTTGGTGACAATTCGAGAAATGTGTTTCCCATCAACAGGAAAGATGTATGGGTTATTCTTGGTATTTATTTCATGCTGGAGGACTGAAATTTTACAAAAAATTTTTAGAGGACGTAATTCAACTCGGTGTTATGATTTTGCGATTTTGGCTCTTACATTTGCACAGCTGAGTTGTTTTCCTTGTTTGTTTTTTTCGCTTTTGTAATAAAAGCAATGTGAAAGATTTTCTGGTGTTGCTTTTCTTGCCAGTGAATTGGTATTTTGGTGGTTTTTGTCTTAAACTTTGACAAGTTAAGTTTTCGTTGTGATCCAAAGGAAATCCTGTTTATTGCTGCAGCACTGTTCGCAAGTCATTATTTAACACACGGAGGCATTGTAATGGCCTGCGTGTGTTGTTTTGGGCAAAATTAGGCAGAATTTAGTTTGACCTTATTTTGGTAGGATAAAATACATACATGGCATAATTCTGTGTGACAAGGTATGAGAATATTAGTATATTGGTTAGTTATTTGTTAGTTAGTTAGTTAGTTAATGTTAATTATGTTAACAAGTTTTAACCATTGTAAAGTATATCCTGATGAAGATAATTTGTGAACATAAAGAGATGTTTATTTTTTACCATTAAATGATTTTTTGTGATAAAAGAAATTCCTTGCTTCTCTTTTGTATATAATTTATAAAATAATGTCTGGAAATAAAATAAAAGTGGAAAGTAATCCACGGATTTTTTCTATGCTTTTAGTACAAAAGAAACTTTGTAAACCCATTGCCTTACCCTAATGAAAATGTCACTTTTAACTATGTAGCATAGTTAAATATTCATCATAAAACCTCAACTTTTTTGAACCTATACTTTTCACAACTTCTAGAAGTCAGTAAAGAGCGGTGCTGTCGATAGGCTAACTGACTCCACTAAATATACAGGTAGCCACAAGGAAAGGTTCGATGACAGTGGGAAAGGAAAAGGCCTTGATGGACGCCATGATTTTGACGAGAAGGCGAGTGCAGGGTATGTTGGTGGCTACAAGATGAAAGATACTTATGACAAGACACACTAAATGGAGTATTCCTACTACCGCTGGACAGTATGTTGTGCTACATTTTGTTTTGCATATCTTATAAAAGTTGTAAATTATAGTTGGTTATTATCCATTGTGATCGTAGTTTCACTCGAAAAAAATTCACTGAAGTAAAATAACAGGATTTTTACCCTGGTATTTTTTTTCTTAGAAGGCATTAAGTTTTTTTTAATATTTTCCTATTCTATCTACTCTTAGAACTGAAAGAGTATATCGTGTAACTAAGATTACCGTGGAGGCCAAAGAACTTTCGTCTTTATGTCTAAGTTAAATATGTATTATCTTTAGTATTATCACGCAGAGAAAAAAAAGAACTATGCATTTAATTTATTGTGTTGAACTGACTATTGCTTGGTTCGTTTTGTGGTTTTTCATGAATATTCACCTTAGCATTTCTAGTGTATTTTTTTGGCCACCGTATACTTTATTACTCGATCACATATCAATTAAGCCATTTATTTTTTTAATTATTTATTTATTTTTATTGCTTCTATATTCATTATTCGCAAAATATCTTACGGAATATCGTTTTAGAAAAAAACCTGTAAATGTTTAATGCAAAAGCCTATCCAGAGTTTTTTAACAGCTTCAATAGTACCTTCCATTGTACATTTTCTTGCGCTATCCCTTGTGGCTGACCATTTTTGGTTTGGGTTATAGTAAGATGTATTGTATTCTATTTCGATTCCCCATTCTTACAAGACAAAGTTAGTTGGTCTCATTAGAGACAAAGCAGAGTAAATATTACCATACCAGCACTGGATAAACCAGCAGATTGTGTGCCAACCACTACTTTATTGGAGCTGGATACCGAGGGTTCACTGAACAGAGGTTAAGACTATCTATCAATGTTTTGCTTTTGTTGGTACCGTTTTTTACGTAGCAATGTATGTCAAGAAATCAGTAGAAAAGGGAAGCCAAAGAATTTGACTTTTTGACTTAAATTGAATGATTATGACTTAGGCCTCCAAGATTACCTTAGCCGGGTGGTAGGGTAGAGAGTGAGACATCTACTTCTATAAAATGCTGCTCAAGGCGTGAGTCAAATAGCGTCTCTGGCGTTCTCGTCGCGAGGATGTTTTTCCAAACGACAAAGACGAAGGGGCGAGGCGATATGCTGGCGCCATAATCAGTTTCTCACTGAGGGCAGGTGGGGTTTTTGGCCTTGCAGGCCAAAATGCCCCACCTGCGATATATGCTCCCCAACCATTTTTTAAATAGTGGAGGACCAGAATCCTTACATAGATGTTGCTGTCAGCCCTTGCCAGCCAGGTGTAAAATTCTGGCATTCAACGCAAAATGAAACTCGGCATTTTATCCCCGAGTACGGGTAGTTTCCCACAAGTGACGCGCAATATGAACCCCCGTGTGTTGCAATAAATCAACGAGGGGTACCGCAGAATGTATCCCAACTAGGGTTAAAGAAGCAAGGGTAAAGCTCTAAACTCAGAACCTGCAATAAAGGATCAATGACAGGTAATTCAAGGGAGATTGCAGACTTAATGAGGAGGAGAATAGATGTATTGTGTGTACAAGGAGCGACGTGGAAGAGGAGCATAACAAGTGAAGTAGGAGAAGGATGCAAGATGCTGTACCGTGGAGCAGGGACTTGGAGGAAAGGGGTTGGAATTATAGTCTAACGATCTGAAGGACGACCTAACTAGTATCAAAAGAATAATTGGAAGGTTGATGGTGGTTTAATTTGCTTCTGACCCGGGCTTAGTAAATGTGATTATCATCTATTCCACAAGTAAGTTGTTCAGAGGAAGAAAACGACGAGTTCTTCGAGCAGCTGGAAGGCTTAGTACAAAACGTGAAGGTGGAGGAAAAGCTTGTAGTGGGTGCAGACCTGAATGGACATGTTGGGGAAAACAGAGATTGCTTCCACCAAGAGCATGGTGGAGCAGGGTATGGAGTTACAAATGCAGAGGGCACAAGGATACTTGGCATGGCACAAGCCCTTAAGCCTACGATCATCAACACATGGTTTTGGAAGAAAGAGGAGTATAAGGTGTCCTGCCGTAGTGGGGGAGCAGACAACCAAATCGACGTTTTGGTGCAAGAAGAAACTTGAGGAAGTGTGATGGATTGTAAAGTAATACCAGGAAAATCAGTGGTTGGACAACACAGGTTACTTGTGGTTGATCTCAGGATGACGATGGAGAAGAAAATGCAAAGGAAACGGGAAAAGCATATCAAGGGTTGGACTCTGAGGCAAGTAGAGAAGGCTAGGAGTTTTAAAA
Source organism: Morbakka virulenta (assembly GCA_003991215.1). Classification (NCBI taxonomy): domain Eukaryota; kingdom Metazoa; phylum Cnidaria; class Cubozoa; order Carybdeida; family Carukiidae; genus Morbakka; species Morbakka virulenta. The sequence continues at coordinate 3,899,500 of RDPX01000017.1, forward strand.
CAAGGGTAACAGAGCTGAAGGAAGAGGCTCGTGTCGTTGGAGTAGAAGAGACATTGGTGAAGCTCAAAGACTGTATCATCAAGGCAGCAAAGGAAGTTTGTTTTGAAAATAAAAGAGCACGACCAGTGGACAAGTAGACATGTTGGTGGAACGACGATGTATGGAGAGCTGTCAAGACAAAGAGGGTAGCCTTCAAGAATTCGAAGGAGGATAGAAGTGATACAGCCGTTGGAAATGATAAACATCTAAAGAGATAGACAAAGGCACAAGTAGCAAGAGCATAGGCTGAACACTTCCAGGGTTGGTGTGAGGATCGGATAGTTACGAAGTTCAGAAGGATATTTTTAAGATTGCCAAAGAAAAGCAAGGAGCAAAATCAGACAAAGGGGATATGATGCTGATCAAGGACGACAAGGGAAATATTTTGAGTCAGGACAAGTAGATAATGATTCGTTGGAGAGAATATTTCTAGCAGCTCACGAGTACGGAGAACCAAAAGAGGTAATGGATGTGATATTGCCAGTGGAAGCCCCAGAGCAACAGATATATGAACAAAAAGTGAAAATTGTATGGAAAAGTATGAAAAGTGGGGGGGCACCAGGTAAGTCACGTATTTGTAGTGATATGTTGATAGCTCTGGGTGAAGAGGCAATATGATTAACTAACATCCTGCGGGAGGTATGGAATTATGAAGAGATACCAAAGGACTGAAAAAAAAAGCATTTTGATCCCTATCTATTAGCAGAAAGAAGACAACCTCAATTGGAATAACTACAGATGAAGAAAGTTGCTGGAACATGTAATGAAGCTTTATGAAAAGATTCTGGATAAGAGACTTAAAAGATAGTTAAGGTGGATGATATGCAGTTCGGTTTTATGATAGAAAGAGGGAGATGCTATATTCACTCAACCATACACATGTTTTGTGGACCTTGAAAAGGTGTACGGCAGAGTCCCAAGGGAACTTGTTTACTGGTCCCCAAGAAAAAGAAGAGTCATCGAAAAGCTTGTGAGTGTTGTCAGAAGCCTTTTCTCTTTCTGCGAAACATTGATGATCACATGCACAGGGGAGACATCCCCTTTGGAAGTCAAGGTCGCATTGTAACATGGCTCAGCCCTGAGCCCTCTGATATTCACTATCGTCGTGGATGCAATTTCCGTCGACACAGAAAGTCCTTTTTTCTACTTCTGAAGCCTGAACTAGAATATTTCAAGCCATTATAATCAACAAGTTATTCCTTTGTTTTATTTTGCACCTACCTTATTCAACATCAAAATTTTGTCTTTTCAGGACTGGGGCTCCAACAGATATTAGCAAAAAATAATGAACTATGAACGCTCATGTTTCATCACTTTAATAGACAGTGACCTTTGTTTCTTTGTGTTTAACGACTAATTCTACATACAAAGTAAATTAAAATGTTCACGAAAAGAGCACTGGTTTCCTTTTATTGACTGTAGAATTTAAGCTTAAAACAATTACCTGGCAGTGGGCAACTACAACCGGAGTTCTTATTGGGCTTGAAATAAATGATAAATGTTAGCAATGTCCGCCTTGTCACTTAAGTTCTTTCACTATTATCTTCACGGTTATTCACTTTATTTTTAGAAAACACCAGGATACTGGGAGCAAAACCTGTCAATTTAACTCAAGTTTACCAAACATTGTCATGAAAGGGGACATTAGTAAATGATTTAACAGCAATCTAGCAGGATAGCAAACAATAAAATGAACTTATATTAAGATAGTTGAATAAAAATCGTTTTCTGACTGGAGTTAAAACATTAAATATCAGCAACAACCTTGTGCTAATTGAAATAACAAGTTAAAAAAAAAAAATTTGAGCTATTTGTTTGATGCCCAAAACAGTACAACGGAAGTTACCACGTTTTGTCTTGAAGGATAAAATAAAGAGAAAAGTGTATTTTTAAGAATTTGCAGGTCATTTTCTTTGCTAGGTAAATAGAGATCTTATTGTCTTCTAAAAAGGGTTGAACCTGTTTTAATATGTTACTTTAATTCTGTAGCTAAAATTTAATCAAAGTCGGCCATGTCTCGTCTTGAATTTCACTCTTTGGTAACAAAGGTAATGGTTTGTTTCCAGTTTGCCCCTTTAGTTTGGATCTTCTTTTTGAAATGTTTTCTGTCTTTTGTTGGTGCTTTCCCGTTGCTATTATTTATCACTTCAAATTTTGCTCGGCTTATAATGCAAGGACGTTAAAATATAATACTCTTCCATTCTGCTATAGTTGTACACAAGCTTAGATACATGTCGGTGAACAGAAGAATAAGGTGTAATAACATTTTGTGGTATGAATAGGTCGTATGCCACGCGTTAAAATATTTGGATGATAGAAATAGTTTCACTCTGCATGGTTTGTGTCGGATGTGAAACCTTGGACAAACGATTCCACTTAGCAACCTTTTCCCACTACGTTACATGGGTTTGGCAATAGTCCTTACAGATCCTATGAAACCTGTATTATTTTGCCTCTTAAACTTCATTGTTTATTTGATTATACATTGGGATTGGCCATCTTTAATCTGTGATAAGTTACAGTGCCAATACTTCAAACATAATAGAAATAGTGGTATTCAGGAGGTTTTAATGAAGTCTACTGGTTAGTTTCAAGAGCACACATTAACCCATTCCAAACAATATATGTAACAGATTCATGACTTGTATTAGGGTATTAAAGCACCCCTTTTTCATTTCCTTTTTCATTTGAAACAAAGATTCTTTATCACCTTTTACTATCCGGTGTTCGTAAAGAAGAGTGGTCGACACCACCAACTACCAAAACAATTTGATGATTGGTCTATAGTTTTATACATTTCTAATTACATCTTAAAATTACGCTTAGCATTTTTGAATTTTGATATCATTGAATATAAAACAACAGGGCATTTCATTCAGATTCCCATTTCATTAAACTTTGAACATATAATTTCATGCACATTTACAGTTCGTATTTTTGGTATTTACTAGTGAAACCGTAATTTATTTATATATATATATATATATATATATTGAAGTTTGTTTGATATTAGGTTTGCAGTCCTGCTACTGCTTCGTTCTCCGTAGTTCAAAATTCAAAAGCCACCGAATTGTTGGGCTGCCTTACAGGTTTCTTTGCACTAGGTTATGTAGATATTTTGGAAGAAGGTTATGTCTAATCTTCGCAAGTTTCGAGCATGTAGCAACTGGCTTCGTTTAGTTGTGGTTTCCAAACTTCCGATATTAAGGATGCATAATTATCTTGATTGTCGACATTATTATATCAGATGTTGGGGAATTTTTTTGTGGATGGTTGGATGGTTACTTAGCCTGCTTGGTTCTCCTTGAGTTAGTAGTAAAAACTACATTTTTGCTTAAGTTTTTCACTTTCAGTTGGTAAGTTCTAGTTCCCCATCCGAGGATAACATGCCTCTTGACTTTGAATTTTTTAGTCCTTTAATGATTTTGTTGTGGTTTTATTTAAACTTTTTGTTTCTGTTTTTCTTGGTGGGTACATTCTTCTTCTTGGGTGTTGGCGGACTGTTGCAATTGGAAATATATAGTTATAGGCATCTAGGAGCTGTCAACCATATTGTCGAGGTCACTGAGTAGGTGCATGGTACCTGAGTTAAGATGGGATGTCGGTCAGGGATGTCATTGTTAACCTCTTGGGAGTCACTTGAAAGTTAAGGAAGGGTGTGCTTTTGCACAGAAATTGAGGGACTTTAGATTGCTGCATTGTGAGTGGTCGATGTTTTTGTCTTCTGCCAGGGAACTCAGTTGTCTCTCAATTAAGTAATTTTCACAGTCCCTATCTTTTTGGGTTTCCTTGAGTACCATCAAAGTATTTACTTCCTGTGTCGTCAGCACTGCTTCCAAATGTTACAACAAAGTCGCTCTTTACGTACTGAAGGTACTCCATTGAATTTGTGGGGTAAGCATTTAATGACATAGGATGCAAACTGGTCGTCATTGGGTGCTACCATAGTAAATGATTAAGTAGGAGATGGTAGGAGAAACAAGGGATTACCAAAAGGATCAAATGGAAAGAAAAGACCTCAAAATAATAACAAAAATTTAAAAGCAAGGATCAGGAATGAACCTTGATTGCTGGAATGCAGATCGTTGATCCAAAAGCTTAGCCAAGGTTCCAGTCGATTCAATAAACTAGTTGTGACTGAGTGGCTGAATACCAAATGTATTTTCTTTTCTTTTTTTATTACTTGGTCCCGGTTTGAAATTGATGGTAAAGAGATGGAAGTTGTCTCCGAAGGGCACAACAAAGCAAAATTTAGAGAAAGAGAACCAGGTCACGATCTGGGTACCTTGGCTTAACCTTTCCTAAATTTTAATTTCCGGACATGTTGTTAAACATTTTATCTATCTAAGCCTCGGGTTTAACTTTTCATTCTTTCAGCGTCCACACATGCTTGGATAAAGTTAAAAGTACAAGTACAAAGCAGAAAGCCCGACTTCTAAATGCACCTGTCAAGAAGACGTGGAAGACTCTGGACTGTGCGAAGCACAAGTTGATGTTACCAATTCTTCATTGTAACAATTCTGAGCAATTATGGTAACGCTTCCCCGAAAAATAGTTCCCCGAATTTAGGGTCTGCTCTCCAAAAATAGGTGCATAGGCAACACAGAGATTATATCACACACACAAGCAACGACATGTAAACGTGTAAGCACAGATAGGAGATAAGTTGTGGCTCTCGGCCTCCGAGAAATAGCGACTAAACTTAAATAATCAGGATGCTGTAGTTGCAAACTGTGTAAATAGACGTTAAGTAGATATACCGTATTAAAGGCTGTGATTTATGAGCAGAGAATAAAAAGTATGATTAAGCCCCTAAAACCCCAAAACAAACAAACGCTTGTTTCTTATTGCTAATAGGCATGGTAACCACGTTGACATCAATTTGTAGGCTTCTTAAGGTCTGATGCGTCTAAATATTAAGGGAACACTGTTGCCCGAAAATAAGCGTTCTATTTCATAATTATTGAGGTTAGTACAAATTTTTCAGAAAAATTCAGAACTGGCTTGTACTCGAATGAACAGAATACCATTTCTGACAAAATTTATTCTTCGAACACTTCACTAACCCACTCTCAGTTTACACAAACAAATGTTATTCACATCGAAAAAATACACCACTAGATCATTTAAGACGTCGAATATAAACTATGTCTTTGCAGCATGAGCTTATATATCTATGGCGAAACAGTTATATATGAAGTCAAATATAGAAGCGGTAATGAAGCCCCTCGCATTACTCAGTGAGGCAAAGGTAATAGATTTGGAAAAATACAATATACTTCTTCGGGGCGAAGTTTCTACTATTCTCTCAGTAAATATGATAATCTTCACCTCACAATCAATAGGACCATGATGCAACTCTCTGTATTAGCATCAGTTGTGTGAAATTCCATTAAACTACTTTATATATATATATATAGTATATATATAATAGTATATAGTATATATATATATAATATTAAGTATATATATATACTTATATATATATACACACATACATCTACTGAATATTAAATACTTTTTTCTTTACTTTTTTAGTTTGTAATATAGCTAAACTATTCCGGTGTCTGGGGTAGTCGATTAGTTTATTGGCTTCATGGTTTAGCTTCTAAGGCTCCCGATAACATATATTGATCTACAACATGTACAGTATTTATATTTTTCTTCCAATTCTATACAACGAAAAAGTGAATTTTCAGGTAAATCGTAATTCCAACAGTGGAGTTTCTCGCTTACAGGACTTATAGTGTCATGGTTTTCAGGTTTAATAAACTCATTGACTTCGTACAACTTAGAATTGTTTGCTGCTATCTTATGTAGCAAAGCACATGTGTCTTTGGAACGTCTTATTCCTTTATAATCAACGAGTGGCTTTTCTAAAATAACTTCCCTTTGAGGACCGATAACAAATTTTCTTCACAGTTTCAGATTTATTCCTGAAAAAAAACTTTCTCAGGTTATAAATCCCAGTCCTTTCTTACATCACGGTGTTTTTTAAGACTGTGCCATGAGTGTATTTATTAAGACTCTGTCTTAAAGTACGATGTGGTTGGGTTCGAGAGGAAAGAGAAATAAATATGTCGGTGGAAAGATGATATATACTTGAAGAAAAAATCAAGCATATAATAAACATAGCGAATGTAGAAAAAGTTTATAAAGGATGCTGGTTCAAAATAAGCAACAAAGCAGAGATCAATCTAAGTACGGGCGTTGTACATGGACCACAGAAATCACAAACTGAGTCAAAGGAAGTAAAAGAGTATTAAAGAGATGATGGAGGACGTATGTGTATAACATGAAGATCACTATTGTAGATGATTTCAACTGTAAAGTGGAAAGCATCAGAGAAGAGAATACAGAGAAAATCAGTAAAGGAGAAACGATATTAGTAAACCATGTCGAAGATGAAAACCTCGAGATAACCAACACAATGGAATTATGCAACGGTATATAGAAAAGAGAAAAAAACCAAAGTTATGAAAGAAGAGGAGTGAAAATCATTCCTGAGAATGACACTTAAAGGGGAGGAATTAAAAAGTATCTGGAAGGTAAAAAACAAATCACTATAGCAAAAACTCTTCGAGCGGAATAAGAAGGTATTATCAAGTAAAAAAAATGTGAAGAAGGGTAAAGGCAGGGAAGAAAAGGAAACAAAATAAATCATGTAAAAGAAGAATTAAAATGAACCAAAAGAAGAAATTAAAGAAATAAAGAAAGAAAAAAGATGTAAAAGGAAGAGTTGGAGAAGAAAGAAATGGAAGAAGATCAATCACAACTCAGGTTTAAACTAGAGATTCTTAATATATATAAACAATAGAGAGAATGAAGTAGAAATTTTGCAGAGAAAGAAGATAATTAATGAAAGCGACAGAAAACTTGGTGCTAAACAAGGATATTTCTGGGAAGCAAAGAAAAAACTAGAACAAAGGAAGCAAGAACCAGTAAGTGCGGTCAAAACAAAGAGGGGACATTGTTAAAGATACTGAAGAAATAAAACAAGAATATATGAAATTTTAAAGTGAATTGTTTAGTGTAAAACGGTAGATGAAAAGACAGAATATCAATTCAACTATTTCATAATACAAGTTAAAGAAAAAGGAAAAAGGGAAGAAACCTCAGAAATCAAGCAAGAGGGGATGGCAAAAGAGAGAAAGGGATTCCAAAAAGTAAAAGCAAATGGTATAGGCGGGTGATGTAACGAAATACTAGTCTTAGCAAGAGAATATCTCATTGAAAGTCTCATGCTCATGGCCAATGAAGTGAATGTGTTCAAAAGAATCTAAAGAATGGGAACACTTGAAAAAATCAAGTCATTTTATAAAAACAAAGGCAGTAGGAACAAACAAACGGGTCGACGGGATATTTGTATGACAAGCATCATCAGTAAATTGTTCGTAAGGCTATTGCTTAATCGCAATAATATCAAGCTAGAGTGTGGCATTACAGAAAGTCAATGTCAGAGTGAAAAAAGGAGAAAAACCACTGACCAACTGTTAATCATGCATCCTGTGTTAGAAAACAAAAAGTACCTAAGGAATGAGATTAATCTGGTATTCGTCGACGCAGAAAAATTCTTTGATCAACTGAGGTTAAGGATTGTCATATCACACCAAGGGAAAAAAGTGTGAGTGAGGCTGGCATACTGATGCTGTACAGAATGAATATGAATACCAAGCAAGTTATCGGTATACTAGTAGAAGAGACTGAATTTTAAATGGAAGAAGTTGCAAGGCAAAGTACACTATGGGAACCTACACGATTCTGTGGCCAGACAGACGATTTAACTAAATACGGAAGTTGAAAATCAAGTTTGAGAAACCTAATTCTGGACAGTCGGTTCTTGGTGGATAACATGGCTGGAATGAGAAGACGGGAGGTGGTCAACAATATGATAAACACAGGATGAAAGTACTTTGAAAGGAAGAAAAAACTACTCCTTTTTTCAAAGGAAATCTGATATCACGAAAATCCACAGTTCCAAAGTGAAGAAGCACAAAGGTAAGGTGAAGAAGCTGGTATTCAAAAGGAGAATTATCAGAAACTGACTACTACAAGTACCTAGTGATATTATCCATAAGAAAAGCCAGAAAGAAAAAAGCATTGAAGAAAAGTCAATGAAAGTTCAAAGAGTCACAAGAAAAGTTACGAATTGGGGCTCCTATAAAGCAGTAGGCACCAAAGCCATGGAGATAAGACTGCTACTGTTTGAGACCATAAACCTGGCAACAATCCTATGGAACACTGATGCTTGTGAGTATCTACTGAAAAACGAAAAAGAAATTATGTAAAGGATCCAGAAAGATACACTCGTACAAATTCTGGAACAAAGGAAGACAACATTCCTCTACAGGAGGTCTACTGATGGAACCAGGATACTGGCCGATAGAACAAAAAAGAGAGGAAAGAAAACTTATGTAATGTCATAACTAGGGCACTTTAAAAGTTGCATTTATTTTTTTAAAAGTTGCATTTATTTTTCGAAAAGTTGCAAAAAGTTGCATTTATTTTCTCAAAAGTTGCACTAATAAGTTGCACTAAAAATAGTTTGATGTTTAGGTGAAATTAAATGAGGTATAGATATCTGTAACTCTTCCTCATGGTATATGTGTCTTTTTACGTTTTTCGCTTTCGACTGATCGTACTAATCTAAATTCTGGATTCTGACTCTTCATTTGAGACGAAATTTACTGGAAAACATATTATACTTCAACATCCCCTGTATGAGATTTAAAAGTTAATTAAACACTTGAAACGATTCTCATAACAAGCAAAGATCATAATCGCATATTAAAGTAATCTACATAAACGACATGTGCTAGTAGTCATTGCAGTGTACGGATTGCATGGAGCCATGAAATTTGGGTAAGGATATATCAACAATAATTTCTAAAACTTTACATAAGTATCTGCATAGCCGTTGACCCTAATAAAAACTTTAGAAAAATGATATGACTGGAGTCCAACATGATTGTAAAGTTACAATGAAACAGAGAATAAACAGAGTCTGATTCACTTCCGGGAATTGAATAGCATAAAAAAGTATTTCTCTATATTCTCCGGTTTGAAATTCCTGTCTTTGCAGAGCATTTTTTTCAGCATAGAAAAGCTTCTTTCCACGCTCACCGATGTTGCCTGGTTCTGCTGAAGCGCTGCATACAGGGATGGAGAAATGTCTGTCCGCTTTAAGTTCATAATGCTATACAGGTCTTCGTTGGCATTCAGACGTTTATCAAGGTATGACTTGATACCAGCGGCGTCTTGTCCCAAAGACAAACTCGGAAGATCTCGATGTGCATCTGCAATAGTGTAGGTTGCAGCCTCACATTTTTCGAGGAGAAGTACGAGAGATTCATAATCTCGTTTCACAGCGAGTAATTCTGAACTTAAGCCAGGTGCAGACACAGCGGCCTGGGCTCTGCTAACCAGAAGTCCTTCTCCTTCGTAAGCTTGCACGATCTCACGAACGGCAGGCAGATGCTGTGCATAATAGAAGGCTGATTTTAACCACGTAGCCCAGCGTGTTAGTACGGGTTCTGGTGGATAACCGATTTCAGAGTACATCTCCTTGCGATCTTTGTTCTTAATCACAGATGCTTTTACGGCGGCAATCAGTGCATCAACTTTGGTGAATTTATGCCTAACGCGCTCAGCGCAGTTGTAAGCAAGTGTGCCACACATGTCACATGAAATAGGCGTGGGTAGAGGTTCTTCAAAACTTTACCAGCGGCTGTCATGTACCTGGCAGCATCACTTAACAGAAGCACAAAGCGATTTCGATCTCCGCCCAGAATCTTCATTACGTCATCCGACTGTGTGTACTATAGTTTGCTGGTTCATTGATGAGTGCCAGGTCTGAAAAATTAAGAAAAGGTATGATCAATCTCACACCCAATTTAAAGACATAGGTAAAACAGTTGGTGGAAAACATAGTATGTATTTCCTTTACTCTTACCCGGTTCACGTTGAATTGCTTGCACTAGTATTGCTGCTTAAACTATCAATGTGAAGGTGTCCATTACCAATCCATATTTTTTTAATTTTACAGTAAATAATACATTTTCTGCTGTAAAGCACGATACAATACTTCCAAAGTGTTATTTAATGAGTTGTTGAACATGGTGACAACGAAAATAAAGTAGCCTACCGGAACAATAGCTGCCTAATATTCCGTTTGTAAGTAGCGGTATTTGAAAGCTTACCTTGCATGATATGAGGTAGACTTTAGTTGGGTGGTTGACATCTCCTACCAGTGTGTTTACAATTTTTCTCCCAGAAATGTCTGCCTCATCTACAATCATGAACAGATCTTTTTCGACAAGCGATTCTTTCAATCGTTCTACCTCCGTGTCCACCATTGACAAAACTTTTGCTCTGCAGCTAAATTCTGAAGGTGGTCTCTGTCCCAAGTACTCGAATAAACATTTCATATCTGGATTGGTCAATTTGTAGAGTGGTATATCAGCGGACAGAAAAGCTCTAGTAACTCTTTTTAAAAGTTCATCATGTGTAGCTACACTAACAGTGGGTTGCAATATCGTCTGTTTTGCTTGTAGAGCTTTCTTTCCATTCTGATGTTTAACACTTTCCCTGTGCTTGAGTACGGAAGATCGCCGTTCAAATGTAACTGTCGAAGCACATATCTGACAAAACAATTCGCCCCTGGGAGTTGCTTGGAATTCTTGAGGGAATTCCGATGTGTACAACTTAACTTTAGCCACAGAAGACTGAGCTACCTTCGGCATTTTTAAGAGGAAGGAACAAGTACCTTTGGAAAGTATATCGAGAGCTGTTGTAAATTTCTAAATGTAACCGGACTAAAAGCACATTTTACATGGGAATCTCCATGCTCCTTACAACTGATATCCCCCATTAGAAAGTTTTTGTTTTTTTTTAGTTGAGTTACTCGTGAACACCCAACAAATGAAATCCCACCTATTAGAAAATTGTTGTTCTTCGTAGTAGAATTACTCGTGACCACCCAACAATTCGAACCCAGACCTCATTAGGAGAATGATTAATGTGACTCAGTCTACGTCAGATCACCACAACTTTGACACAAGTCATTAGAAGTCATTAGTCTTGGTACTCATTAGTTAAACTACCTTCAACACTAACCGCAAATGTACGGTACCTATATCTAAATTTATGCTCTTCATTTAAGGTTCATTGTGCCAAACACTTGATGTTATTGGCTGAGACACAAAAGTTGCAGTTAATTTGCGATTTAGAGGGAAAATTGCAAAAAGTTGCATTTATTTTGGTAAAGTTGCAATAAAGTTGCATTTATGCACAAACAGGCAAAAGTTGCGCTAACAACCAAAAGTTGCAAAAAAGTTGCGATTATAACTTTGTAAAGGGGTACCCCACACGCGTCAAACTTCGTATTTACACGTTTCTCACCGAGAGAATCTTGTGAAAGAAAGTTGCGATTATGCATTTAAATTGCCCTAGTCATGAGTCGTAAGCTTTTCCTGAGCTACGTTTCAAAAGATACTTCTTCCATCATCAGGCTACTTTAGTGAAGAATATCATTGCCATACGTTTCTCTAATAATTTTGATAATTCTGAACTTTGTGGACTCAGAGGAAGCCATAGATGTAAGAGCTTTATCATGTCATGAGTCGTAAGCTTTTTCTGAGCTACGTTTCAAAAGATACTTCTTCCATCATCAGGCTACTTTAGTGAAGAATATCATTGCCATACGTTTCTCTAATAATTTTGAAAATTCTGAACTTTGTGGACTCAGAGGAAGCCATAGATGTAAGAGCTTTATNTACTCCTTTTTTCAAAGGAAATCTTATATCACGAAAATCCACAGTTCCAAAGTGAAGAAGCACAAAGGTAAGGTGAAGAAGCTGGTATTCAAAAGGAGAATTATCAGAAACTGACTACTACAAGTACCTAGTGATATTATCCATAAGAAAAGCCAGAAAGAAAAAACCATTGAAGAAAAGTCAATGAAAGTTCAAAGAGTCACAAGAAAAGTTACGAATTGGGGCTCCTATAAAGCAGTAGGCACCAAAGCCATGGAGATAAGACTGCTACTGTTTGAGACCATAAACCTGGCAACAATCCTATGGAACACTGATGCTTGTGAGTATCTACTGAAAAACGAAAAAGAAATTATGTAAAGGATCCAGAAAGATACACTCGTACAAATTCTGGAACAAAGGAAGACAACATTCCTCTACAGGAGGTCTACTGATGGAACCAGGATACTGGCCGATAGAACAAAAAAGAGAGGAAAGAAAACTTATGTAATGTCATAACCTAACAACCAGTGAAGAATCCAGACAAGCAAAACTGGTAATGGAGAAGTGTCTCAAAGAAAACAGCAAACATCCATGAAAGGAAAAAAACAAAAACGAGACATATCGTTAGCTAAGAAACCAAACCAAAACAACAACAAAAAAAGAAATGACATCAAAGATAGAATGTTTCATCAAAGAAAAAACTAACAATGAACCCCAATATCATACCAAAAAAAGATTCTGCTCGCAAGAAGTTTGGCTGGAAGAGAAATTCAACGATGCCCCAAAACTGGTGGAAATCAAATTCAGCATGAACGATGTGAAAGAGCACTTCAAGAACTTGTATCATCGTGACAAACTCCTCTGTACCTTCTGGAAGCAATGACTAGAAAGCAATGAACATCTGTTTCATTGCCAAGCCACAAGGAAGTTCGAAAGATGGGATGATGTTAAATCTCTAAAACAGAATTTGAAAATGGTAACAACAAAGAATTCAAAGAACTAGTCAAGTTCTACGAAAAAGTCACCAGCATCAAAGAAAAGCAACAAAGTCAAATAAATCTGAATTACGTATAAACCTCCAAAAATTAACTTTAGAAAAATGAAGAAATGCCCTGCTTATAGAGAACAAATATGGTGCTTATTGTGAAAGACTGAAGCGGGAATAAGCAACCACAACAGGACTAGCGTTGGGCATCCCTGCTTGAATCGCGGTTGGTATTGCAATTGGTGCCAAACCATTCTGTTTCATCGCTCAATACACCAATTCATGTCCAATGGAACCATTTTTAACAATTACTGATCTGGTAAGGGATGAAAATTTTCTGGCGACAAAATACCCTCTCCGATTTACGCATATTTAGTATTTTCGTTACATGACGAAAATTAAACTATTCCCTGTCATATTACTTTTTTCCCATATATTCCCAGGTCTGGTTGAAGACTTTCATTTATTGATCATGTAAAGTGAAAAAACCAGTAATGGATAAGTAATTGATGGTTATTAATATTTGATGATTTAAGAGAATTATAAGACGCCGCACCAGCTTGATTGTAAATAAAAAAAGAATAGAACCGAATCTCACTTTCTAATTGAAATGGAGCAAATGTTTTACATTTCTTTACCTATACAGTAAGCGGTTTGGTTCAAAGAAATATCTAACATAAAGACCTGTAGTCAACAAAATAAATGTCAGTAGTGCCATTTTTAAGCAAACGGAAATCTGAAATGAAAGGAAAAAAGAGAATGTGTCTCTTACTTAAAAGAAAGTTATACAGCAAAATGCCGAAACAGTGGTTAAGGCGCCTAAGCAGCAAATTTTCTTGTTTTCTGCAAATAGGTCTGGCTCCAAAAAGCCCTTACAATCATATCTATCCAAAACTTTTAACAGCTTTCCCATATACCTACAACAGCTGCTTCAATTCTGTACCACTAAGAAACAGATTGCCTTATCAACAAAAGTTCTAACAACAGCTACGTCACAAGCAGAGGACAAAGGTTAGAAAGTATAAAAGCACAAGAGAAATTAAATCTAAGTGCCTTGGGCATCAATACTTGGACCAATGTTTTTCGTATTGTCAAAAAATGTTAACAAAAGTAAATTCTAGGAATGCCTAGACAACTCTATAGTCGCAGGTAACAGCAAGGGACTTATTTTCAGGCAGGAGAGCTCCCTTAATAATTAGACTGATCAGACCTCAAGAAGACAACGCTTTAACGACTGTCGTGCATCGATCATGCCCGAACCTGGTGCCCCCGTAGAGCTTGACTTCAGTCCTTGTAAATTGCGAAAGCAGTTGGGACATTCTTTAACTGTATTGTTGTGTTTGGCTCAAGGAGATCGTAGCGAATCAAGGGTAAGGATAGTTTGTAGAAATCTGACAATTGATAGTAGAAATTTCGAAAAATGAAAAATCAAAATAATTCCGACACATGTTTTCATTAAAATAAATCATTCGAAACAAACCATATTTACAAAGGAAGTAGCTTTAGTGGGCCAGAAATTAAACTCACTAAACAACAAAAAACTCCATTGAAACAGAATTCTGCCAGGTAGGAAGGCCACCAGGAAAACTCTGAGTTCGACATTTTTTTACACTATTGTGTAAACTCCAAGTATTTATGACCTTCAAACGAAGTACTTTTTTAGTATGCAATCGTGTCTTGGTCAATCTTGTAGAGTCGAGAGTCAGGCAAAAACAAGCCACCCAGAGTACATGCCTGATCAAACAGCAGAATCTTGGTTGTGGAAGAGGAAACGATATGGTTTGGAAGGGTCTGGTGACCATTCTACCTCATTTTGGCGCCAATATTTGATTCTTCCGTAGTACGAGAAATGTAACGGAATATTTGTTTTGGACTGTCACATAGAGTTTCTTTTACACAATCAGGTAAAATGGATACTACTGTTGAGGACAACTTTGGTGACGTAAAGGATGTTTCAGTATCTATGGATTCTTCTGGGTTAGATGGCTTGACCCGTGAACAATTGATCGAGCGCCTTGCCGTGGTGCAGAGGCAGCTCATTCAATCGGCCACCCTGGGCAAGTCATTGCTTGAACAAAAAGAGCAAATCTCTATATTTTGTGTAGAGGAAAGAAAAAGAAACACCGTAGTACTTGAGGTATTGTAAAGCTGCCTTTATTTTTATGGTATCTAGTATCTCAGGTACTACGTGAGTCCTGCTGAGCTGTTATTGTTAGCTATTTGTTTTTGATATGAATTAAATTTAGGTATTATTTTTTGAATTCATCCCTTTTAATCAAGGGGAGTTGGATGTTATGGTGAACAGTTGTGCATGGTATATTATACAGTGACGATCTTTGTGAGAAAAAGGCGTTAAAAATAATATGGCTTACTATATCAAAGGATTTAGTTTAATATTTGCCTTTTCACCCTTGAGGTTCTGAGGCTGTTTGGGATAGTTCAGTGTCACATTTTGAATTGATGTCAAGTTTGAATATTTACAGTGTAAAAAATTGAATCTGTTTAGGATGACCTTGATAAAAAAAGAAAACATTTTTTGATGGGTTAAAAAACGTGGAAACTTATGGACGGCAACTTGAAAAATATGTTGATACAAAGCTCCAAGTAACCGAAACACTAGGTATGTTACCCCCCTACGTTTTACAAACTGGTAATTATTTCGTTAATGACCCTATTATTAACGAGAGACAAGTCTATGTTGGGGGTAAATGAATATCTAGATAACTTGTAGAAGAATAAAACCGAATTTCATGGTAACTCGAAGAGTAATACCAAATAAGCATACACCATGGAAAAAGATGGAGTCAGATGCAGTCATCATGGTTGAGGGCATGGGTGGGTTTGGAAAACATCGAGGAAATTATTCTGGTGTATCTTCTTGCAGCACTTTATCAGCTGCACCTACTCAATAAAACCATCAGTGGGTAGGTTGAATAGACATTGATACCCAAGTGCTGATCTTAGGTAACAAATAAAATTAATTTTAATTAAAAGGACATTTAAATTAAAAGGACACTGGTAGAAAAACAAAGTTGATTTCTGCTCCACAGCCTTGAGCTTGCTCTTTGATTGAAGGTATGTAAGTGGGTTGTCAGTGTGCAGTAAACTCAGAGCCTAGTAAATACTCTCTAAACTTCCCACATACAGTCCAGGAGTGCCAGTAGCTCCAGGTTCATAGATGAAAACTTGCCCATGTAGTTATCTGGACCACACAGACTGCAACTTGCATAAGCCATCATCTTTACCTTGCCCTGTTGCTTCTGTGAAAGCACTGCACCTAAGCCACTGATGCATCCATTTCCACAATGAGTTGCTTGGTATAATCAAGGCGTGCCAATACTAGTGCACTTGTCAGCCCTCTTCTCAATTCCTCAAAGGCCTGCTAACAATTCCCATTCCAATTTGCAATCATGATTGTGCTATGCTTTCTTTTTGCCTCCTGACAGCTCTGTCACCAGCTGGCATGGAGGTTTGACCTGTGCAAAGTTAGTAACAAAGCATGAATAATATGAGGCAAATCAAATGAAAGACCACAGCTCTTGACATTGGCCATTGTGGCACTACCTCTATCATACCAAGTAGGTCATACAACAAAAAATAGGCATTTCCCTGGCTCAATCTTTAGGCCATGTTCTCTCCGCTTGTTGAATAACAGTCAAGTCATTAGAGGTGCATCATTATGGCTGTCAGATTGTGTTATTATGAACCTTACGATCTAGCTGCTCTTACTTGAACTGCAATCCAAGAGCTTGCACACATGTTTACCTGAAGAAGTTTGTTTTATTATAATTCTTGTGTTCTTACTGTTTGACACCCTATCCAGACTTCCCTCTGACTGGCGTGGTGATCGAGGTCGGGATTGAATCATAAATAAAAGTTCAAGATATAATAAACATTCATAGTGTAAGTTATTGTTGTGCTTTATCATTGTTGTTATTGAACACTTACGTTCATTGGATTAATTCTATTACCAGAGAACAGTTCCTCTTGTATTTCTGGCAAATAGAGCTATTACTAGTAAAAGTACCACATATGTTTCGATTATAGTGACTTACTTATTACTGTGCTTTAACCATATTGTATATTTTTCTGCATACCTTCATGATCAACATGTCGTCTGCCATTTTGTGAAAGTATCTGTAACAGGACAAACTTCTGGCCATGCAGGAATGACAGAGATCCAAGGATTTCTCATGCAAATTTTATTAGAAACAAATTATCTCTAAAATAGAATGGGAACAACTAACAGATTCTCCCTCTGTCAGCCAAAGTCTTGTTTCGTTGCAAGATATCACAAACGTCTTACAATACCCAACTCCAATATATTATGGTAACTGAGCATGGGTTGGATGACGTTTTTAGATTGTTGCACTTAGCTGACAATTATGGTACTTTCAGGATCTTAAGGTCAAACAGACATAAAAATGTGCCAACTGTCTACTGGATCTGACAATTGTCGACTAAAGAAACATGTAATGTTGGGGCTTCCACAATACAATGATTTGGTGTTTCAACAACTCTCATCACACTTGTTTGTGCACATCTGTTTGCACAGTATTTCCTGTCACATTCTTATGCCCGAGAAATTACTACATGATCACGAGGAAATAGAAACTTGGATAATATTATACAAAAATTAGTGTCCTGAGGCTTCTAGCATCCTACTGAGCCTCTCACACAGGCTTCACACTCAGGGTTTGGCTTTGAACTTTTGTCACATAACATCACATCAGCCATATCTTTGGATAGCATTTGATTAATATGATTGTAATTTAAGTGTCACATTCTGAGGTGCCAATCTTCAAGGGACGAGGCATGGGCAAATTCATCAGTGTTTACATTGACAGCATATAGTTTGTAGTCAATGAGAGTTTCAATCACAAACTCCTTGTCATCTTTCGGAACAATACACAAATCATCATCATCATCATCATATTCGGTTTAACGTCCGTTTTACATGCTAGCATGTGTTGGACGATTTCTTGAAATTGACTTCCAAGTTATCCTATCCTTCACCAGGTCTCTGCTGACACCTTTTTCTTTCAGATCCATCCTTATCACTTCCTCCCATGTTTCCTTTGGTCTTCCTCTGCCAGTGGTTCCTGTCACCTTGATTGTTCTGCATCTACTTGTCCAAGCATTCTTGTCCATTCTCTCCACATGACCAAACCAAC
>RDPX01000017.1:3918755-3935390 GCA_003991215.1 Morbakka virulenta
CTGTTCTTCCAACATGGCCATTTAGATCACCTGCAATAGCAACAATTTCTTTCTCTGCCAGCTTACCAGTGACTGCAATGAGACTGTCATAGAATTCATCCTTGACTTCTTCACTTAAGCCACATTGTGGTGCATACACTGATATTGCTGTGAAGATTGTCTCACCTATCATCAGTTTAATCAGCATAATTCGATCATTTATGCGTTTGACATCAATCACCTTGTCTATCCATTTCTCTGCAACAAAGATACCTACACCACCTGTGCCTTTTCCATTACCAATCCAAAACAGCTTGTATGTTGCCTTTTTCCCTTCTATCATTCTTACAGATTTCCCTCTCCATCGTGTTTCTTGGATGCAGCACAAATCAATGTGTCGCTCCAGAAACTCTGCTACTTCACCAGATCTACCCCTCAAACTTCCCACATTCAGACTACAGAGTCTGAAGCTTGTCATCATATCCTTCGGTTGATGTAGTAGCTTGATTACGGTCTGATTTTGCCTACATCGAGCAAAAGTCCTACCGTGCGTGACACCTTCACTTAAATTAGTTCCAGTCCCTTTTATGCAGTTATGTCGGATATCTTTGGATGTCATTTCATGGTATGATGAGGCAGTGTTTTTATAGGCCAGATGCCCTTCCTGACACCAACCTATTAAGGTAATGGGGACCAGTGTTTTTATTGAGACACCATCTCTAGGTGATTGCCATCCAAGGCTGAAGAGCGCTTCACCTGCCCGTGAGAGAAAGACTATACCCCGCCAGTCCTCAAACTGGTATTTCATGCTTGAATGAGATCAAGCATGGTCTTTGGGGTTATTATTATTATTATTTATTATTATTATTACTATTATTGTTGTTATTTTTATTACTATTGCTATTATTATTATTACAAAAATTTACTTTGATTTGCTTTGTTAAGATCAAACACTGGGTCACTACCAGTGACCTAGGGTGAGTGAAATTCGATGTTTTATTTGTGGGAGAAAAAAATTATTATTATTATTATTATTATTATTATTATTATTATTATTATTATTGAGTGATTGCACACCATCTAGTGATATTTGGGCAAAAACCCAAATTCAGCCCCAGCAACAAGCCAGGTAATTGAATGGATGCACATGTACTGTAGCCACAACAATGAGATAAATAGAAAACCAAACTGAAATGGCAACAAATCTTTATTGAAATGGATCTTGGCACCCATCTTGGCCATAGCAGGAATAGACAGAATATTTTTTGTCAACTCAGAGACAAACAAGACTTTATAAAGGTTAGGTACAGCATCTTGTCCAAAATTCATTGTGGGTAGATTTACATTTCCCTCACCAAGGGCATGGATGACAGTACTGGCTATAGAATCAATGAACCACTTTTAGCATTTTTCTGTAAATGGCAAAAATAGGCCACTGATGAATGCTTGCCATCACACTCTGTTTTGGGCTTCTCTTGCTACTTTATTTCATTTTGTTCCCTGCTGTCTCAGTTCTGCCTTAGTATCTTGCCTCAAGCTTTTATGCAGTTGCCCTCTATTCCTAATTGAATATTGGTACTTCGAAATGCCAGACCAATTTCCCTTACTGAACATGGAACTTTTTCATCCACCTTACGGGTTATTAAAACCCATTTTAGTAAATTTACTTATGTTAAGTATTTTAGACAATTGTGAGAGGCTCACCAGGGTGCCTCAGGACAATAATTTTTGTAAAATATTAGCCAAGTTCTATTTCCTGTTGTTGTGTAGGAATATCTTAGGTATAAGTATGTGACAGGAAATACTATGCAAGCAGATGTACACAGACAAGTGTGCTAAGAGTTTTGCAGAAACACCAAATTGTTGTATTGTGGAAACAGCAACATTATGTGCTTTTTTAGGCAACACTTGTCTGACCCAGTAGACAATTGTCACATTTTTATGTCCGTTTGGTTTTAAGACCCGGAAAGTACCGTAAGTGTCAGTTACGTGCAAGAAACTAAAAAACGTCGCCAACCCATACTCCGTTACCATAAATATTGGAGTTTTTCTCCTGAGTCTTCAGTGATGTTTGGAGTTGGGTATTGTAAGACGTTTGTAATATCTCGCAACGAAACAAGACTTTGGCTGACAGAGGGAGAATCTGTTAGTTGTTCCTGTTTTTATTTGGAGAAAATTTGCTTATAATAAAATTTGCACGAGAAATCCTTGGATCATTGTTATTTCTTGTTGCCGCGAGTTCGTCCTGTTACACAATGACAAAGGGAATATGAAATGATTTGAAGACAAATAAATTTTATCCTAAACTTGATCTGTACAGCTCATGAGAACATCATCAATCATCTATAGAGTGTCTATCACATACTACACATGTCCTTTAATATTGGTTATGATTTAGAGTTGATCATAAGTTTGCAGTTATGTCATTGTTGATAAAGCTATAAGCAGCAAGTAAATCAATTACATAACAATTTAGTTTTCACAAATTGAGTTTTGATTATTTTTAAGTAGTTTGTTTGAACTTATAAGGTTTAAGAAATGCCATTATCTTCAGTTTTGTTTACATAATATTGAAGGTAAGTAAAGTGAAGTGGAAGAATATTTTTTTGATGTACAGTTGAATTATTAGTACTCGTGTATTCCTTGTGTATTTGCTTGTATTTTCTTCTATTCAGTTTTTGAAGTCATGGTTTTCCTTGTTTGTTTTGCATTTTAACTTGAAGAAATGAATCCAAGTGTCTCTATGAGAAATTCAATTTCCCAGTTTGCAAATACTCCACATTTATGAAGACTATTATCTGGCAGTGTGTCCAGAGTGGTTTTATTCTAAAAGCAAAAGTTAATTTGATTTTCATAAATTTTGTTTTTCCATAGGAACTAAGGCAGGAGAACCATATCTTGCAGAGCAAACTTGAACTTACAGAAAAGAACTTGAATTGTATCATTCAGGATGCTGATGATAATGAAAAACATTTACTAAAAAAATTTTCTGAGGAAAAAGAGGAATTGATATCATCTCATGAATCTGAATTATTACAGCAAAAAAAATGTTATAATGACTTGGTTCATGAAAATAATAAATTGTGTTTGCAGCAGAAACAGCTTGAAGAAGACAAAGAAGCACTTCAAATAGCTGTTGGAGAAGCACAGGCTAAACAATCCAATGACTTTGGATCACTTACTCAAGAGACAGAGATATTTGAGCTTAATGAAAAAGTATGCCAGTTAGAATCAGCTGCAGATACTCATAAAGAAGAGATAAGACGTGCAAAACATAAAGTTGAGGAATTAGAGCTAGAGAAAAATAATTATTTAGAGAAGATATTAATTGGAGAAGATGAATTAAAGAAAGCAAGGAAAAAGGAAATAGTTTTATCAAACAATCTCCAGGTATTCCTTAATATAATTCAAAATGTGTCATTATTATTTTAATCTGCCTACCTTTGCTCGTGATGTCAAGAACAAAGGTAGACAGAAAACTTTACTGTTACATTATGGGGGAGCAGGCCTCTGTGACAATTACTACACTCGTGAAACAGATGAGGACACAGACTACAGGCATGTTAAAATGAAATTAGACACTTATTTTGAGCCAAAAGTAAATGTTACTTACGAGACATATAACTTTCATCAGCTGGCTCAAGCAAATGAAGAGCCAATCAATGGTCTCGTTACTCGTCTTTTGGAAACAGACGAGTAATGAAACGATTGATCGATGGTCTGACAAATGATGACCTGAGAAACTGTTTTGTTTCAACTAAACCGTGGTGGCCTTCATGTGCAATCTTAATCACCCATTGGTGCAAAGTTGAAAGTACAACAAGTTGTTTTCTTCTCATTATAAGACCATTAACAACTGACAGTTCATCAGTCACAGCTTTGAAATCTTTTAATTAACTATCTGTGTTGCATACGCTACTTCGCCCGCCATCTTTGTTACATCATGTTTACATTATCGCCAGTCACGGCATTTCAATAACAAGTTATATGTTTCAGTCATTGATGTTGACCCTGAAGTACCAGTATAGTGGGTGCGAAATTTGTTCATCCATATCCATGGCTTCTTCTTATCGTTCGGTAAGATAGAAGGTTCAATAGTGTACCTAATTACTTGTAGAGCCTCATCGGGTAGCGCTGATCGTAAGGCTGAAATCTCCAGAAGAGGTTTTTTGTAATGTTCCTCTTTTTCTGTGTCTGGATCCTTTTCCAAATCTCTGTAATCTGATTGAAAACAGTAATCGTGAAATCGTAACTCAAAATTTTTAAAATTTTCTGATATATTCCCAGATAGTTTAAGTTCTGGTCTCTTNGAACGTAGACGCCATTTTCATTAATGACTGAAACATATAACTTGTTATTGAAATGCCGTGACTGGCGATAATGTAAACATGATGTAACAAAGATTACAATTACAAAAAACCTCTTCTGGAGATTTCAGCCTTACGATCAGCGCTACCCGATGAGGCTCTACAAGTAATTAGGTACACTATTGAACCTTCTATCTTACCGAACGATAAGAAGAAGCCATCGATATGGATGAACAAATTTCGCGCCCACTATACTGGTACTTCAGGGTCAACATTAATGACTGAAACATATAACTTGTTATTGAAATGCCGTGACTGGCGATAATGTAAACATGATGTAACAAAGATGGCGGGCGAAGTAGCGTATGCAACATCTGCACCAAGTGACCCATCCTGGATGGCTTTCAAAAGCTTCTGGTAAATGCTGCCCTTGCTAGTTTTATCCTGAATTTCTTTTAATGGCAATGATGGTGGCACATCAAGGTTTACAATCCAGTGAACATGAGCTTCTAGTTCTTTTGATTCTTTAATGACCTCTCTAGACCAGTGTGAACTTGGCAACAGGTGTTGTGAAGTGTAGTCAGTTGGATTGGTTTTGCCTTTATGATATACTATGTTGAAATCAAAGCCCTGCAGCTTTAGTGTCATACATTCAACACGAAATGGAGCATTTTGATAGGGGTTATTATACAAGTCTATATAGTATTCACAATACAAGGCACATTGTGATATAACAGCAATCCAGCAGTAAAGAGACGATGGTTACACTCCACACCAAAAAGCGAGGTGCGTCTGTCTTTCTTCTTTGAATATAAATAAATCACTCTCTTGTATACATAATTTTTACAAGGTAAATTTATCCATTGCATCATCATTGCAAACTAAAAGACATTAAGTAAGCACTCTTGAATGACCCACAACTCTTATGAATTTGTGATTACACAATTAATGGGACACCTGTTATGTCAACAATGCTAATCTGTATGACTACAATACTTGGTGTCTTGCACAAGAAGTTTCCATAGTAACTATACACGTCATCTTCCCCCCTCCTCAAAATTAACTAGATGAATAATAAGCTAACTAATAACACTCTAGTACTTCACTGCTAGGAATAATTATATGAAATCTACTAAAATAGCTCTTACTTATAATTAACAACATAGTCTCTTAAGTAAGCCGAGGGTCATCTGTCTCTAACTGGTCTCTCCAACGTCTGTCCTTGTGGAACTCTTTCTGTGAGGGTTTTGGGTTCTACACCACTCTGTTCGTCTTGAATGTCAATACTACTCTGAGGAGTTTGTACAGCTACTAGCTTCCTAAGGTTCCACCTGCGACCATCCATCAACTCGTAGGTATATTTTCCAACCCTCTTCTTTACCTGGATTGGTTGAGAAAATTTAGAGGCTAGTTTGTCAAACCCCTTCTGTGAAAGTCTAACCTGTACTCATGTGCCCTCCTTCAAAACTGTTACAGCCTCACCCCAATCTGCTTGGGTCACTGACTTCGGCAGCAAAATCTCTATACCCTTAATCTTCCTTCCTAACAAACACTCTGCTGGACTTTTCCCTAGCTTAGTATGGACTACTGTTCTCTGCTTCTGCAGGAAACTGTAAATTGCCGATTTCCATAAATCTTTTTGATCTCCACTATGATCACTGGTGATGACTGCTTGAAGGTGAGATTTAAGGTCCCTATTGACACATTCAGCTAAGCTATTTCCCTCTGGGAAGTACAAGCTGCATTTGTGGTAACTAATCTTGAAGGACTCTACAAATTCTTTAAACTGTAAACTGACTACCATTGTCTATAACACTATCTATACGATGAGACCGGGGGTAAAAACATAGACAAATATGGTAGCCCTTGTGGCGTACGCATAATAAACAAAACGAAATGTAAATGCAGTGGCGGTAACTATCTTTCTGGTGAACTGAAATCTTTTAAAGGCCTCCATTAGCCTGTTTATTATGAAAGTTATCTTTATCTCTTGAGCAGGCCACACCTCCACAAATCGTGTTGCACTATCTACTAGCACTAGCATATACCGTGGAACAACAATGCGTTCGATGGTAGATGCAAAGGGTTCTTGTCGAACAACTAGTAAGCCGTCTTTGGCAATGGTGGCTGACTGTAGGTAACGTTTGACGTCTCGTATGTTGTTGGCCCTCTTGGAGGGGCGCGTTCCTTGTGTTAAATGAGCATTTGTACGGCCTAAATCAGTATCTTCGCTTTGGGCAGATCGCCAAGTAGATCTGGTGGTTAACGGTAGTTTGATGGTACCAGCGATGATGTCTTTCACAGTGACGGCTCTAACTGGTGACTGTTCTATTTCGGCAACATATCGGCATATTTGACAGGATTCATCGAGGCATGGTTCTGCATTTCGACATGTGAAATTGGAAGGTGTATTAGCGACTCCACTAAGGTGACGTATTGATGTCTGATATCGGCTAGCAGCAGACAAGAAGGTGATGAGTTATGAACTGGTTGAGAATGAACCCCTTGAAAGTTTTTGGTAGGCGTGAACGCATGGCTTGCTGTCGGTTAGTACGCAAGGCTTGAGGTTTGATTGTACATTGTAAGGACTAAAGTGTTTTATCGATGCTGCGATGCATAGGGCTTCTAGTTCGGATGGAAGCCAGTCAATCTGACGCTTCTTAAGCTTTACACTGAAGAATCCGGATAAACGAGGTTTGTTATCATCTCGGGTGATGTAAAGTGTTGCACCCAAACCGCGAGCTTTGACGGCACGGTCAGTGACAATACAAAGTTGATCTTCCGGACGAGGTAGGTGAATTGTCTTTGGGTCGGCTAATGCTTGATTTGCCTTGTCAAAGTTCGATAAGAGGGCATCATCCCAAGATATGGAGTCTCCTGAAGGTCGGGCAGCTACAGACTCTTCTAAAGGAGATAGTAGGCTGGAGCACCTGGGTATAATGCGTGAGAGCACCTTGAAAGCACCAATGAATGAACGGAGGCCCTTTACTGTCTTTGGGGGGCTGCAAGTCGATAGTGCTGTTAATCTGTGGGGTGTTGCAGTGAGGGTTCCTTGTTGCCATTTCCACCCGAGGACAGATGTGGACTGCGGAGCAATGACGGTTTTGGAAGCGGACAAGCGTAATGATGATTTTGCAAGGGCTGAGAGGACGCTTTCCCAATTGGTTAAGAGTTCCTCTGGGGTTTGACCACCACAGTACAGGTCGTCTGCGATTTTAACGACATAACCTTGAACGATAAGGTCACCAAGTACAGCACTCTTGAGTTCTTCTAGGGCGGTTTCTGACCCTGGCATTCCCATAGCACTTCTTGTGTAGACTCTGATACCGCGGAAGGGTGTAGCTACTCCACAGTACTTTAATGAGGATTCTTCTAACCCTAACCCTAACCATAACCCTAACGCGATTTGGAAGAAGGCGCTGGTGAGGTCAGTTTTTATTAAATGTCCAATTTTACGAAGAGTAGAATCGAAATCCGGCATAAGGGACGGTTGTGGCTTGGAGTATGTTCCTATCTCAGTGAAAGAGGTGACTCAGCGATGGCCACCAGAAGGCTTCTTCACAAGGAAGGATGGATTCAAGTACTCAACAACGACACCTAATTCTTCAGGACATTTGAAGACCCCAAGGACTTCAAGACGATCAAATTCAGCTTACACTTCTTCGAGTTTGTTACGAGAATACTGTGGTAAACGGCCGTTTCTCTGGGGTGGTTCAACAGGGCCCATATTTACGGTGGCTTTCAATGGGCCGACTGCACCATTGTGACCAGGGAAGGCTTGATCGAATGTTGAAGGAAACATTTTATGAAGTTCATGGAATTTGTTACGTACAGTCTCTGGTAATATTTGATCAGGGTCAGTTTGAACGGCTTTGAAGTGTAAACTTGACTTTTGGTTTCGAGAGAAGGTGGAGGGGTCATGATGAGGGCTGGGGTCAGTAGGTGCTGGGGCAGTATAAGCAGGGGCAACTTGGGCAATGTGTTGGCTTTTCCTGATGCTGATTGGTTGTGACGTGTTTTTGGAAATACGAAGCTTTCCATCGATTGTCTCAAAAATGTCTGGGGTTGGCCAGGATTCTGTGGGTGACTGGATGTGGGGTTCCAAGGCGACTTCAGAGCAAGCTGATGGTGACAAAGGAGACGGAAGCTCAATAAATTCACCAGGCCAGACTGTGGTACTTACAGGGGCTCTTGAAGTGGTGGTTTATAAAACGTACTTGGGGAGAGCTTTTGGGCAGTAAGTCGTAATGAATAATGTTCCCATTAGCAAGGATGATTTGTTGCTTGGAAGTTCGAAGTGTTATGTCATTTATTTCCATGAAGGGTATTCCCCCAAGGATATCAACATCTAAATTTTCGACGACAAGAGCTTCAAGATGAAATGTTTCACCATCACGAGACAAAGTTAAACGTGTTTCTCCTTTTACGTGGAGGGGGGACTGTCCATCAGCCTGAAGCGCATGTTGATTGCTTTTCGAGAATTTGGCGTTCAACTTGATGGCAACTGATTCACGAATCATATTAGTCTCTGCTCCTGAATCGAGGATGACTTTAACAGGTACATGATGATGGTAGGCATTCATGAGCGGGGACCGACCGACTTTGACACGTTGAACTGTTGATGTTGGAGATTCGACTTTGACAGTACGGTTGGCAGGTGGGGGGTCTTCTGGTACAGGGGTTATGTCTTCGCTGTCCAGTAGCTCGAGGTCGTCTAGAGCGGCAAGGAGTCTTGTTCTCGTGATGTAGCGACGATCTGACTCTGGGAGAAATGAACATGTACTCAAGAGATGATCTCTGGCATCGTTGGCGTTGTTTATTTCGTCAAGAAGGGTGTCAAGAGCCTGTGAAATCTCGGGTTTGATACTTGCTAGTGTTCTAGATCTAAGTTCTGTACCAAAACGTTGCTTTACAAGTTTTGATAAGTCTTGGGTTAATTTTAACCACAATAAAACAACAATATTCTCAAGAGATGGTGTCAATTCCTCCTCCTCAGTCGGTTGGTCATTATCGTGGGTAATTCTTCCATCAGGGGTAAGCACGGCCATGAGGCGTTGAAATAGGTCTTCGGGGCGTTCTCCATGTTCGAGTTTGATGTCGTCTAAGTCGAGGAAATGGGCTCCACTAGACTGAAATCCACAGTGCGCACGTATAACTTGCCAAATCGATTCAATGGAGGTCGAGTTCTTAACAATAGTGTTCCTTGAAATTACTGGACAATAGTTCCCAATCTGTCCCAGCATTAATTCCAAGTGGGTCACTTTTTGGGCAGCAGTTTTTCGGGCTGCTTCTGTAACAGTTTCTGGGTCATTGGTGAACCTTCGGTTAGGAGCTGTCCTGGTTTTCTTGCCCCAGGTAAAACCACTCACAAGGAATGGAGCAAAGGAAGGATCCAATGAAAGTACATACTTTAAGTTCTCTTTCCAGTTCTCAAAGCTGTTCACAGTTTCTACTTTTGTCAAGGACTATTGTTTTGGTGCTCTGTGTGTAGCCATTTTCTTTTTGTTGTCGTAGGTACAAATCTGTAATATTTGCCTGATCCCCCCAAAATATGTATGGAAATGTCAGCAGGAACTTCGTTGGGTGTGACGAGAGTAAGATCGACTCTGTCACCACGCCAATAGCACAAGCTGTAGTTAGGAATCAACAACAATTCAAGCAGACATATGTTCTTGACGAGCGTGAAAATATCTGTTATAACAAAACGAGTGTCCTGACTCGGCTACAATGAGACTGGGGGTAAAAACATAAACAAATATGGTAGCCCTTGTGGCGTACGCATAATAAACAAAACGAAATGTAAATGCAGTGGCGGTAACTATCTTTCTGGTGAACTGAAATCTTTAAAAGGCCTCCATTAGCCTGTTTATTATGAAAGTTATCTTTATCTCTTGAGCAGGCCACACCTCCACAAATTGTGTTGCACTATCTACTAGCACTAGCATATACCTAAACCCTTTAGGTGCTTTTAGAAATGGACCTGTTATATCTATGCTGATGTTATCAAAGGGTTTGTCCTCCTCCCTTTCTACTTCCTGAAATGGCTCCACTTTAAATGCAACTTTGCTCTTGTCTGCTTTACTGCAGACGCTGCAGTTCTTCACAAACTCTTCAACCTCCTTGAGGCATCCTTTTCACCATGCAGCATCTCTTAATTTGGCCTTAGATTTAGCTACTCCTGGGTGGCCTTCGTGGATTTTGTGTAGAACCTGCTGTCTTAAACTTTCAGGAACAATAACTCTACCATCTGCACGGAAGATAACACCCTTATCTTCCATTAATTCCCACTGGAGGTCCCATAATACCCCAGCCTCCCCACTGGGCCGATCCTTGGTGAATTCTTTCTTTAGCCAATTTTTGCATTCTGCTATTAGTGGTTCCATAGATGTGGCTTGAATGATTTCATCTGCAGATAGGCCTGAGGGGAAGAATTCATAAACCAGCCCCCACCACATGGTCATCTTCCCTGATTTCTTAATCAAATTCGTCTCTTGCAGCACAGAGGCGTGGCAATGTGTCTGGCAATACATTGGTCATACCCCTGACGTACTTGACATCAAAATTAAAGTTTAATAATTTTAACAGTCAACGACTAAGATGACACTTACTCTATCAAACCCTTTTTTAGAAAGCAAGGTAGCAAGGGCAAAGTGATCAGTTTCCAGGGTAAACTTCCTACCCAACAAGTAAAATCTGAATCGTTCTACTCCAAAAACACAAGCCAAGGCCTCTAATTCCTGAATACTGTATGGCCTTTCAGCTTGGCTAAGGCTCTGACTTGCAACTCAGTGGGATTGCATTATTTAGGGAACACTTCAACTGGGTAAATGCCTCATGACATTGCTTTGTCCACAAAAATGCCTTACCCTTGGTGAGCAACTCGAAAAATGGTTCAGCAGCAGCTGAATAATTCGGTATGTGGCTTGAATAGTACTGCAAGCTGCCAAGAAACGAGCAGACCTCTGTCGGTTCAGTTGGGCAGGCAATATTAAGAATGGCCTTTTTGTGTTCTTCGTCTGTGCACACCCCCTCATGGGTTAACTTCCTCCCCAACCAATTTATCTGATCAACACAAAAACAACTTTTTTGTGCATTAAGAGTAAGCCCCACAGTACGACAACGTTGTAGAACAATATCGAGATGTTTTTCATGCTGGTCTCTGCTGTCAGAGACAATAAGGAGGTCATGCAGATAACACATAACAAAATTCAAATCTCCAAAAATATCCTCCATGATATTTTGAAAGCTTGCTAGTGAGCTAACAACCCCCTATGTCATCCTCTTGTAAGCATACTACCCAAATGGGGTAGATATTGTTGTATACTTACGGCTCTCAGAAGTTAGTGTTACCTGATGAGATGCTTGGTTCACATCCAAGCTGCTGAAAATCTTTCCCTTCCCAACACGGGAAAGCACTTCTTCCTGACTAGGCAAGGGGTACTTGGAACCCAGCAACTGCTTGTTCACTTGTCTAGCGTCTGTTACCAACCTGATTTTCCTATTCTTTCTCCTACAAACTACTATTTGGGAACTCCACTCACCACAACTCACTTTTTGTAATATGTCTGTTTCAACTAGTTTATCCAATTCTGCTTTGACTTCACTATGTAAGGCCTCTGGTAACCTACAACTACTAGCACAGACTGGTACTGCCCCATCCTTAGCCCTAATGGCATGCTTGTAGCCCTTCATACATCCCAGCCCTTCAAAAACATTGGAATAAGCCTCTATCAATTTATCTGGTCTATCGCTATCTGATTTCACTGTACCTCTTAGCCTACTGTTGCTGTCTTGCCCATGTGATGTCACTATACTGACAACCTCCCCCCCCCCCCTTCGCAGAGTAATACTAATTTGCAGTTGGTCTAACAGGTCCCTACCTAATAAGCACGTACCATTATCAACAACTAAAAACGTATGTTGATAGCTAGTCAATATTTCTAAGTTTAAAGCACAACTCAATACGCCCATGTACCACAGCATAATTGCCGTTGTAATCAATCAAGGCAATGGTACTTGGCTCAATCAGTGCAGACAGTCCTGCATTACCTACAACACTACGGTTAATAAGGCAACAACTGGAATCACTGTCTAGCAAAAAATCAATAGTGGTGTTTCTTATGCAAACAGGCACAAAAATACCTTCCCTACACCTCGTCTCAGATAGGGTAAATACCTTACTGCCATTTCTGAAGCTTGGGCCTTTACCAGGACTACTTGTAGTGTGTTCTTTCGGGCTCTTCACCTTACAAAACCTACTACCTACAAAATGTCCTAAACTCTTACACGTATTGCAAATAGCATTACAAGCGGAACACACTACGTACCTGGCAACATGGCCTGGCTTCAAACAAGCAAAGCAACGTAACTCTCTGCCCTTAACCCCACTTCTGGTCCACTGTATAGTATCCGCAATACAAAGCGCATAGCAATATAACAGCAATCCAGCAGTAAAGAGACGATGATTGCACACCACACCTAAAAGGAGGTGCACCTGTCTTTCTTCTTCGAATATAAATAAATCTTTCTCTTATATACATAATTTTTACAAGGTAAATTTAACCATTACATCATTGCAAACTAAAAGACATTAAGTAAGCACTCTTGAATGACCCACAACTCTTATGAATTTGTGATTACACAATTAATGGGACACTAGTTATGTCAACAATGCTAATCTGTATGACATCAATACTTGGTGTCTTGTGCAAGGAGTTTCCATGGTAACCATGCACGTCAGCTTACTAGTGGGTTGTGATCTGTCACTACAGTAAAATGTCTTCCCAGAAAATAAATTTCATTTTTCAAACAACCATATTGAATCACCAATGGTTCTCCTTCAATTTGACCATGGTATCTTTCTGCTGGGGTAAATGATTAACTGGTGTAGGTGACAACTCTTGGTTAACTGTTCATACTGTTACTGAACCAACATTGCTCCTTTGCCAACCTGTAAACCATCACAAATTACCTCAGTTTCCAAATTAGGTTCATATTAGTTCAGAAGCTCATTTTCGTCAAGGCTTTCCTGAAAACCTTAAGGAAAATGATCTTGAAAGCTGAAATTTTTGTTAGAGTTTTAAGATCTGATATAGTTAAGCCACTCTGTTTTAGAAAGTTAACAACGTGCAGTATGCCCAAATTTATGACTGATGATGAACCCAACAAACATCCTGATGATGGTGTGCCTTTCACAACATAGAAATCTGCACTATCAAAACAGTTTTTACTTGAAATAACTGCAGTGCGCTTCCCAACATGTGGCAAGGGCTCAGCAGAGTTATATGGAAACAGCTTGGCCCCTGTTTTCTCAATGAAAACCTTCCCTTTCAACTTGTTGTAGCTATTTTCATCAAAAACATTCACATCAGTCCCAAAGTCAATTTGAAACTCCATCAGAATATCATTAATTTTCACATTCACATGGGTGCTAGATTTCTTCTTTTTGGGCCTAGCATTTTTGTTTACAACATTTAAGACATATTCGTCATCACTGCTATCACTATCGGTATCAAAGGTGGTCATCACTTTGTTGACTTTTTTTCTCTACTCATCCATGCATAATGATTCTTTCTGAGACAAGTTTTACATTCAGAGCCCATGCAGGATATCTTTGATGTCCTTTTGGTTTTGGCCACTGTCCTCCTCAAGTATAATACTCACCGTTATCCTTAAATGGCATCTCATGAACTGAACCTCGTTTATCAGCACTCTTTATAGTTTTTTGCCAAACTTTATTCACACTGGTGTTCTTATTTTCGATAGCCTAAGCTTGTCCAACACTTATTTCCATAGCACATGCTGATACCAGCAAGGCATCCAATGAAGGATCTTCTTGTAAGGCATAATGTGGCAGGCTCTGATGAACATTTTTACACTATAATTGTAAATTTGTGTGTATCTTATACTACATATATATATATTTAGAACCCAATCCAAAAGACAAACATACAATATGCCCTAAGGTATAATTGTCAAAAATAAAACAAGGTTAAATGACAAGAAAATAGAGAGAAGAAAGAAAAAACCCAGTAGCAACGAAGAAAAAAAAGCATGTTGATGTAAAATGATTTTCTTAGCCAGCAAGTTATAGTTCGTTTTCTGAGCGACCAGGTTAAAGTTCATTACTACTTAACAAAGTTCGAATTGTAGTAAGTGGTATTCTGCTTTGAAGGCTTTTCCCAATGCCTTCATAAACATTTCCACCGGATTGGCATTGGGGTGGTTAGGTACGGTTGGTCTAAGAGTAATGTTGTGGTCTTTAGCAAATCTCTTCATCTTTGCTTTGGAGAAGGGTGATCCATTTTCGAAATTTGCGTCTCTGGGTTCCCATAGCTGTCATAAATGTCATTCAATACGGGCGGTATCTTCTCTGCTTTTGTTGAAGAAACCTGGATATCAAGTCCTCCACCACCACCAGATGTTTCCCAGTTGGTATTGGCTCAAAGAGGTCCACCACTACCATGCCCCACCATTTGTCAGGTACCTCATGTGGAGTAGATGGCTCTGATGTCTTCTTGTCTGCAAATGGGTAGCAGCTGCATTTCTTTATGAATTCCTTGATCCTAGCGCCCATATCATGGAAAAATAAATGGTAATGTAACCTTCGAGCCACTCCGCTTTCCCCTGCATGCGTTCCTGAGTGAGCCAACTCCATGGCTCTATCCTGAGGATTTCTGGGAAGTGTTGTATTATGACCCTGTTATTGTCTATTGTTAATGTCTACCATTATGTATCTGCCATTTTAATTTGATAATCTTGATTTAGCCTCGTCTTAATGTAATAACTGACCCGTCGTAAAATGTACATGCTCTCTTGGAACATACCGCCAAAGAGATTTGACGTCGCGTTAAAAGCTGTTTACATCATTATATATATTTACCTCCTCTCCACACCATAAAATATAACATGGTAGTCAGTATGTTATAGGCACATCATCCTGAAGCAAAGCTACACCAAGTCCACATCCTGATGCTTCTACTTGGAGAACTAATTCCTCATGTGGATTGTAGTAGCGTAAAGCAGTACAATTACTGATGTCCTCTTTTACAGCTTGAAAGGCTTTGTCATGGGAAGGGCTCCATGAAAAGTCACAGTCCTTTTTAAGGAGTGCACGAAGAGGGGCTGTAAGGTTAGCAAGGTTTGGAGAAAATCGATGTAAATAATTAACAAGGTCTAGGAATGACATGAGCTGTTTACTGTCCTGAGGGGGCTGCATGTTCTGAATAGCAGAAACCTTCTTTGGGTCTGGGCGTACTCCATCCTTACCAATGAGGTGACCAAAAAATGGGATTTCACGTACTCTGACGATAAGTTTATCAGGGTTAAATCTTGGTCCCTTAGTTCGTGCACAATCGAGTACTGCTTTAAGGGCAGCATCGTGATCATGCCCATCATCGGAGAATCCAACAATGACTAGGTCATCAGCTATGCCAAGGACATTTTTGATGTTTCCAAAGGTTTGATCAATAGCCTGTTGGAATATATCTTGTGCACATGAAATACCCATAGGCATTCGGTTAAACCGTTATCGGCCAAATGGAGTATTAAATGTGGTCAGATTTGCACTGCCCTCATCAATTTTTAGGTTCCAATAGCCAGATCGGGCATCTAAAATTGAGAACCATTTGGTACCATGCAGCTTCTTGAGGATATCATCAAATGTGGGTGCAACATAATGGGGTCTTTTAATTGCTCTGTTTAGGTCACGAGGATCGAGGCAGAGGCGAAGTTTCCCATTGCGCTTTGTCACACAAACACAACTATTTACCCAGTCAGTTGGGTGAGATACTGGTGATAAAATTTCCTGGCTGACAAGTGAGTCGAGTTCTTCTTTGAGGGCATCTTTCAAAGCTACAAGGATTCTTCTTGGTGGATGTATTATTGGCTGCACATCACTGTTTACTGTGATGGGAAATGTACCTTCAAAACATCCAAGCCCTCAAATACATCTTTGTATTTGTTCAGGATTTGGTCTCTAGTTAAAGAAGTATAGTAGGACTCATTTCCACTAGTTTCTGAATACACTCCCAGCGTTCAGTCTCCTCTGTGACCAGAGTAACCCTGAACTCGCCACTGTCAACCACTGATTTTGGACCAGCGTGTTTTCGTCGATAAATTTTTTACGTCTCTTTCACGACTTGGATATGGTCGCCACTTCTCTTCCTCAACCGAATATGGATTGGAATTCGCCAGATTTGGATAGTGCCATGAGAAAGTTTTTACGTTCATGTCAACTTTATTTTAATGGACCATTAAAGGATATTACCGAGGAGGTCAAAATTAATTATTTACTTATTTGGGCCGGATCTGAGGGCCAAGATATCGCCGACACTTTTAACCTTTCCCC
>RDPX01000017.1:3938732-3976967 GCA_003991215.1 Morbakka virulenta
CGACGACTCTTTTCGTCAGAGGACTGTTTTAACTTTACGATAATAATCGTATCAACAAATTAACTATTAGTATAAACAACTCTATTCTCAATATTGAATACATATATCAACAACTCCAATAGTCGTGTTCTACAACACTCGACAATCGACTTCCACACCTGCAACCACGATGTTAGATCTTATCCTGCAACGACGATCTCTACCTACAAAATCACAAGTATGTATACAAAACGTCTAAATACATGAATCACATCTAAAATATGATCAGCTTCGTTGATTTATAATATAACCCGCGACATCGAACCTTTCCCAAGTGATTCACCTAGTTCCTACCGAGAATAATCGTTGACTTGCGTCAATATCACCTAGACTAATATCGGTAATCACGAAACTATGGATACAATATTTACAAAACAAAACTACTGGCAACAGGGGAATTCCATGCCAAAATTCATGCCGATGATTGCTTTTTGAAGCCTAATTTTTTAATGTGTTTTTTGCACTCCAATGATTTCATGTGAATAATTGAAAACAAAGTGTAAATTTTGTCACTTTATTTAACTTAATAAAAGCCGCCTTTGAATAGAAGCCGCTATTCAAGAAAATACGGTACCAATGTGAAGTTAGGCTTTAGTAAAGAGTTATGGGCTCAGGATAAACACAAAAAAGCAATCTTGCTTTCATGTTTGCCATCAATCTAATATTTCCATTTACGCACCATTTGCAAGCTGTAATGCATATCAATTTACATAATAATGGGGAAAAGAGGTTATGTCGACACTATATCTCTTCCCTCTTTAGATTTTCTATTTCTCTGTGTGCAAAGTCGAGGTTTTTTTCAATTGCAAACAACATAATGACTCGATTAAGAATTTATCATGTTTGATCTTGTATTTGTAAATCTATGAGGTATTGTAGTTGGAGGAGAGGGAGGAGGTACAAGAAGACCATCAATCTCATCAATAGCACTATTCTCCACTCAAGGAGAGACTGATTTCTTGGTAAAAGTGACATTATACATAACTGCTGGTTCATTATCATGTTGTAAAATTAAGGAAGGACCCAAATTGCTGAAATTCCTTGTTGTAATATTGTTTTATTAACACCATAGACTGTGACGTTTTTAGAAAATCTAATGTACATAGATCATTTGTAGAAGTTCAGTTTAATTGGGAAAGGTACTAACTTGTGTCATATGTGCATGGCTTTCTGACATGTCATTCCAGCAGACACATTTTTAGTGAGAAGGATATGTTGATGAATCAGTAAAAAAATCAGGCAATTTAGTCTTTTTGTTAGGATTTAATTCATCAAAATGGAAATTGAGAGGCTACTAAAGAAAGAAATAATAGAACCTAGCAGCTTGCCTTGTAGGGTTCAAGTAGTCATGATCAAGGATGAGGATCACAAAAAGAAATTTGCTATTGGCTTCTCCCAAAACATTAATAAATTTGCAATATTAGATGCCTTCCAATTTCCAAGGATAAATGATCAAGTCAGTGAAAGTGCTTAATACCAGGTCTTTAGTAACATTTGCTTATGCAGTGTGTATCATTAAGTCCCATTGAATGAAGATGATAAGCTATGCACACCCTTTCAAGCATGAAACAAATTTTACCAGTTAACATGTTATCCCATTAGTGTTACCATGAGAGCGGCTTGCTTTCAGAGAGGAATGATGAAGTTTGTGGAACAGAACAACCACAGTGCAGTCTTTCATTGCCTTTACAACATCACTGTTTGCAGAATTGATCACCAAGAACATGATGTAAACATTGGAAAATTCCTTGCGGCTGCAAAAAAAAAAAAAAAGAACATTTGCTACAGTGAATTAAAAGAGAACTTTTCATCCCACAAACTTGCTATTCTTGAATATGTGATTGAAGGAGTCATTTGCTCTGATCCAGAATGACTAAGCCCTTTGCGCAGCCTCTTCATACCACACAGTGCAAAAGCCCTCAATATGTGCATTAGGCTATTTTCTATTATTGTTTATGGATTACAGAGTTATATGAAATGCAGAAAATTTATCGGATGACAGTAGGAAACACTTACATCTGGTGAGTGACCTGATTCCATCAGAAAACTCTTGGATGAGACATTCTAAAGGGCTTAAGGAAACAGTAGAAAATTATTTTGTTATTGCCATTGATAAAGCATACCCTTCAAAGTTAAAACCAATGCATAAAAGTAGCATTTGCTGTCACTCTTAGCCAAAATGATCACCTGTTTCTTTACTTTCACCTGAATTTCTGAGAAGTGAATTGAAGCATGTTGCTGTAGGAAGGAAAGAAAAAGCTATTATTGAATCTATCAGACATTAAAGACATTTTTGAAAGGCAGCACTTCGCCTTAATAACAGTCTTTAAGTCTCTATCATACAAATTGAATTAAAGCAACAGAGGGAAGATAAAGAATGATAAGATTATGCACTGGAGCTTTGAACTCCAGTATGTCAAAGTGACTCCAAGAACTTGGACCATTTATCTGACGAGATAAAATGGTCCACAGATCAGTGTTTGATCTGTGTTGAATTTAAATCTTAGCATCGCAAATCTGAGGTTTCACACTCAAAGGCCCCCAAACATTTGAACAAATTAACATGAACTTTGAAGGCCCCTTACTTAGCAATATCAGGAAAAACACTTTCTAAACCAACCAGATGTCAATTTGGCATTTCAAGGACTCATGACCAATTCTGTATCCTTGTAGTTTATGGCATAATTACATGTTTAGTTAGGATATCTTTCCAACAGATTTCACTAGAAATGTACAAAATGAAATGTTTGCATGTTATGCATTTTGAGGTAGATAAACTGATCGTGTTCAAATTGATTTGTTTACAGGCTGCTGCCAAAGAATGTTCAGAGCTGCAAGCAGAGCTAGATATGTTCAAGTCAGAACAAGAAAGCAAAAGTCATCGACAGAAAGGAAATTCACTTTTTGGTGAGGTAAGTACTTGTATTGACTCAATGTTCTTTTTCTTTTTTAGCAGGATGGATCAATAATGCCTTTCATTGGATTAAGCATTTTGTGTTCTATTTTTTTCCTTATTGGTCGCTGCCATTTGTAGCAAAAGTCGTTTGATGCTTGTCACCTTGATGAAAAGTCAACATGGGTGCTTTCTTATTAATAAACTTTGAGTTTCTTATTATTTCCAGCAGTTTGTCAAGAAGAAGAATAAATTTGTTAAAAGTACTGTGTATGAAAATCATTTTACTATACTAATTCTCGAATTTTGAGCCATAAGGCACAACATCACTCAAAATATTTTACCAGGAGACCGTTTTTAGATTATTGCCCCTCATCGCCTGTTCGTGAGACAAAAAGTTTATTTACCAAATCTGACCTTTTAAAGTTTTGGAATTACAAAAAAATGCCGTACAGGAAGATACTGGGGTGGTAGCTGAGAAGATGTCCAGACGCATGCAATAATAACTCGAAGTGCAGCACTCTTGCAACACCATAACGTTAAAAAAATCAGAAGTTCCAAGATGGCCATCAGCGAGACAGTTATTGTGGCAGAATCTGACTATACCTAAACTGTGAAGTATTTAGTTAAATCGAGGGCATTTTATTACTAATATTTTGTCCATATGCCAAATACCCTTTGGTTTCTGGTTCTGGAGTGATTACTACAACCAGGGAATTTGTCTCCACATACCACAGACAAAACTTGTTATCTTTATCGTAACTATTGTTATCACCATCATCACTATCATCTAACAGCCAAATCAAGAGTCTCCATTACTTCTTTTTAGTATTTTTATGTTGGACAAACACTTGACACTTTGTAATAAAAGGCCCATTATATTTACTTTTTAGTTCGTGGCAGAAACGTAACTTTCAATGCTCTTGATTTTGCAGTGGTTGGGGAATTCATGTTGTTGCCTCGTAATTATTGATTTCCAGACAATTTTGACTGATCCAACCTTAGTTATTGCCTATATTGGTATTAGCTGTGTTTCTTGTATGCTCTTTGGCCATTTTCGGTATGGTTATTTAATGAGTATGAGATTTTAATACCCGGTCGTGTATTCTTGTTTTTTAAGAATGATTAAAGTTGAAAAATTGAATGAATTTGAATTAAAATATTTTATTGCTCTCTTATTTTATTGTAAATAAAGTGTTTATGGGAGCTCTTTGACCACAGTATACCAAAGCTGCATATTCCAAAAAACAAGTCGGGAGACCTCACCAAAGCATCCAGGAATTTAGTAAAATGTTGGCGAAAGCTACTAAAAATAAGTGTCATTAATATTCGCAGTTAATACTTTTGAATTTGAAATAAGTTTTTTCCCTGTTGATGGTCGTTCCTTCACGTCGTTTTTGCCAGCTGCATATTTGGATTTTCCATACTTAAACCAGAACACAAATTTAACGAAGCATAGGCATTGAGTTAGCATAGAAACATAGAGCCACTTACGGGGGCGTATTGCGTCTTTTGTTGTACCAACTTAATAAAGCATCAATCATCTTTTTAAAATTGAGGAACGGAGGTCTAAGGAAGTAAAGAGAATAAATAGCAGTTACAATGATAACAATTGAAAATGGAGATTAGGTTTAAATTTATGGCACTGGAACAGGTGATAAAAATACCGAATGTCACTTGATTATGTTTTTTATCTTAATATTCATAAAAACCTTTCTTTTATTATGCTACTTGTTTCACAAGACTAGATTTGATAAGGGCTTGTAGATTTTTACCCAAACTTAAGCAATGCTACTCTTAAGCCTCTGCCATATGAAAATTAAGCAATATATGAAGACTTCCTTACACATATAGCGACCAATTTTTTTACCATTAAGTCTCTATATAGAATTGGAAACCCGATAATAGAGTTCTTCAACATTGTTGCTTTGTAACAAATGCAAGTTTCCAGAAACAAAATAGGAAAATAAGAACATAGAAACCGGTAAATAGTGATCATTTACATGTAGACTTTACCCTCAACAGAATACGCTGGCACAACAATATCCGTGGTAGCCAAACGTATCAAATCTGTTCGGTAGTGATCATCATGTATTTCTCCTAAGGCAAGGCTTAAGTAGTCTACCTGCTTTAAAACCAGTGTCACAGGAAGCACTTAACTGCTGACCCTTACCAACGATTACTGAACATTACTGAGATCCATACCAAGTATGCAATAATTTACACTTTACATCATAATACCTACAACATGGAACTAGTGTAACAATAATGGTAAGAAACTTCTACCAAAGAAAGTTCGCCTTCCTATCATCTTCCTTTAAGATAATAAAGATATCTCACTGAAATGTGCTGTTGTTAAAATCTTAGTAGTAAGCACAAGCTTGAACAAAGTAATATGAAAACAACATGGCCTATATGAAGAGGAAAGAAGTATTCTGGCGCCGTCAACCATTTTCCAAAAGCAGAGTAAAGCCATGGATGCTAAAATTTCTTAGACAATGACAAAACAGCTGTATGAAGAACAGTCCTTGGTAATCGTTATTCGAAGGTACTTCAGAGAGTAATTCTAGGATACGTTAAACGTCACTCCTCAGAAAAGCTGGTGGAATCTTAGGTTTACTGATAACGTCACCGGATTTAGTTGCACAAAGTTTTGCTAAAATTTATAATCTTATGTTGTTTAATTGACTTGTTCTCGACACACTTCGTCCGTTCATATCTCAGACTTCTGCCAAGTAATGGAAAAGTTAGCAATTACGACAGAAAAAGGCTTGTTTCACTTTCTGCACATGTTGGTCTTGTGTTCGATCGTTCGGAATACAGTGCGAGTTCAGTCTACTCCTTATCTTCCACATAACGCACTTGCATCTTGCTTGCCACATGTGATTTTGGTTGTGTGACAGCTGCAGTAAATACAGTGATGCTACAGCTGTTTTTATCATGACTGCTACAAAATGCGAGGTCGTTGGTTCTCTTTATTGATCTCCCAGAAGCATTGTGAAAAATGTGTTAGTATGTGTTCCTTTACCTCTAAAACCTTAGCCAGCAAGCTGATGGTGTTTCTGCAGGACTATTTATTACATTGGTAGTATATTTCCATAGATTTACTGCATTGTACTGTGTCCTTTGTATTTTTGTACTCTGAGGAAGATACTGACCCAGGTTATACCTAGTTTTAATGTTACAACAGCAGGCATCAATGCCAGAGAGATGCGGAGCATGACCTCTATTAGCTGAAATTAAATCTTGTTGTTTATTTAACCAATAAGTAGCAACGTACACCCGAATTATTGAAGTTGCTGTATTTAATGGTGCCACCAGCTTGTTTTCCCTCCCATTAAGGACAAGTAAAGGTGTATTTGTTGAGGAAAACCTTAAGTATTCGTTAACCTAAAGGTTTCTTTATTCCTAGGTTTACGACAAACAGATAGAAACTAAGAGTAAGTACATCAGCATCAAAACAAAGTATGATGCACTAGTAAAGGCCGAGGCATTTCAAAAAGAGCAAATGTGTAAAATGAAGGTAAATTTTATTCTTTATAAATTTTGCTTTTGTTAAAGGCATTCCAGACCCGACAAGGACAGACAAAATTCTTTTACAAGTTCTCGTTTCCAAGTTCTTTTTAGTGGGGGAGATAATATTAATGCTCTCCTTGAAAAAGAGAGCAGACTTTTGGGCAGTAAGATCGTTACCTTATTCTTGGAGCTGACATATGGTGAAACAAACTGTAAGGATGAGACCGATACTCATCAGAAAACATGAAAAACAAGCAAGCACACTAACTTGCCTAATCCTTAGTAAGATTAGCGTGGCTGTTGTCTTGTCACAATATTGGATTAAGCTACTCTTTATTTCTCCAAGAGTATTGTGGTAGTCAGAACGCCTTCGATGGTAGATTTTTGTTGAAGATCTTCATTATATTTATTCTGTAGCCCATAATTTCCTTCATTGATAATTTCCTTCATTGATTCAAATGATAGAAGTATAAAGGCGAATCTCCACTGGACGATTTTTGTGACGATCGTCGTGAGAATTCGCGACGACACATGCGCAGTAGCAAAGAATAAGCTTTTCTGACGAAACTTCTGACGATTTTGGTTTTGACGAAAAGTTAAAACAGTTTTAACTTTTCGTCGTGCGCTTGACGATCGTCAAAGAATTAGCCAATCAGATTTCAGAAAAAACGCTTGCAGCGATTTCATCAGTTCAACATGGCCGCCGATAATGAAGGTAGCAGTGATGTGCCGATAATATGTTCTCAATTTCCTACTCTGAAGAATACAATGAAGCTCAGGGCATTCAGAGTGGTCTTGAAGGACAAGCTTTCGACAAGGAAACATTTCTTCAAGCCGTAAGAGAGTTTAAATGTTTGTGGGATACAAGTGACTCCAACTATAAAAACAGAACTATGAAAGTCAATGCATGGAACACATTGTCATCGCTTTTTAATCAAGAAGGTAGGTTTTAGAAATATCCTTTGGTCTTATTTATAAATTAAGAAACAGTTGGAAAGATCTTGAGAAATTTACCTGCCCTGTTTTCCCCAAACCAAATAGGTATGGCATAACTGCGTTATTTTGGAACCTATTCAATCGTCTGATTTGTGACTCTGCTGCTGTAGTCATTTATTTTTATTTACGTGCTTTTTCTGCCGTTTTTATCGCGCAGAGAAGTTTGCTTAAGTTTTTTCTTTTTCTCGTGTCATTATGATACAACTAAAATAACAGGAAATGATATTTAAGTAGCCTCTTCCAAGCCCTTTCACTAACGACATAGCAAGGTATATCACTCGGATATGCTAAAGCCGATGAATAGAAAAGATTATATTACCCTGGTAAACTACGTAATAACTTACTATCTTGTTAATCCTACAACATGGAATAAGCAAATTCTAATTGATAAAATGAATTGACGAAATATTAACGAAACATAAATTCAAAATATCAGTATTTTTCTGTTTTTATTTTTAGTACCATTCCTGCAGAAAACCTTTAAAAATTTAAAAGATTCTTTGAAAAAATGCCTCGACAAGAGAAGAGCCATGATAAGATCAGGAGCTGCTGCAGTATTTCTACCTGCATGTAAATATTTTGAAGTCATGCGTTTTCTTCATGAAAAAACTTCAAATTTACCTACTGACAGCAATGTGGACATTTCACCAGGAGCTTATAGCTGTGTGTTAGAAACCAGTAATTCGGAAGATCAGCTGGAATGTCCCTCCCCACCTATTTCAATTTCTGCCACACCATCATTTACAGTCGTTCAAAGTTCTTCGAATTCACCGCTATCGATACATGGGAGTTTATCTATTCCATCAACACCCACATATGAAAAGCCTTTAACTCAAGACAAACCCCGCAAGCGATTGAAAAGAAAATACACCCCAGAGCAAAGTGCACCTGACCCATTTCTTCAACACATGCAGCAAATGGATGAAAAAATGATGAAAATGGTTGATGGAGATAGGGAGGCTGAACAGAACGAAGCAACTACATTTTGCATGAGTATGATACATGTGTTAAAAGATTTTGATAAGAAAAAATTGAGATTAGCAAAAGTGAAAATTCAACAACTATTATACGATACAGAATTTGGTGATGAATAAGATAAAATACATGTTTTTTTGTAAGAAAGTTCAAAATCAGTCCGTTAGGCACAATTTCCTAAAAATCTGGGCATTTTTTAGAGCCCGACCTTGGTTGTATATCTGTGAGGCGTTTGTCATGTAATGATTTTAAAACTTTTTCAGAATTACAAAACGTGCTCTGAATTTTTATTGAATTTTTTGTGAGCTGAGTTCTGCTTTCTTATGAACTATTTTTTACGATAAATTACTGAGATATTTTCATTTTTGAAAATACCTTCTGCACTGCAGAATGTAGCCTGCTATAAGAAACTCTTTTAGGCTCGAACTCAACATAAATGTTTTGTGCTTTATTTGCTCTCCTAATGGTCTAATGAATTTACTTATCTGTGATTGTTTCATTTTTAGGAAAATTTTTAGGGTGAATGTTTCTCGAGTTTCTAAATTCGTTTTTGGAAAATCCTGGAAAATAGAATGTTTTATTTTTCAATGCATTAGCAAAAAATAAATAATTTCGAAGAAAATCAGGCCCAAATTTCGAAAAATTGTAACATTTGGGATATTTTTAACATGGGCGGCGGCACATTTTCCAAAGTGAGGGGGCTTAGAAAGACATATTTTTCAAAAGCGCTCAGTTTAGTGTCACCCGCAGGCCCCACCATGGTTGGGGCCAAGGAAAAAGGAAAATGTTTTATTCCAAATGCTGTAGATTGTCGGAAAATGCAACGTTTTTTGAATACGTCTTTAATTATATATCAAACATTTTGCAACAAAATGTCAATTTATTGGGGAAAAATCAAAATAATTGTAATTCATGTCTCATAAAGTTGCGTTTTAAAGCCTTGGATACAACAAAAGAATCTGAGTAGAAGCAATTTCTTGTATCAAAAGCTCAAACTCTCCCTTTCTATTTCTTTCCTCGTAGAGCTTTCTTACCCAGAACCGACGTTTCGTTTTTATAGTTTCGTTATTCTGCTTAAGCATTTTCTGACGCTGATAATAAAGAAGTAATTTCCTTCGACGAAGCAGCAAATAGAGAACATATCTTTTATTTACGGCAGCCATTTTACGAAATGTGTTTTTCGTTACAGAAAACCGCTAAAAAATCGTCTAGTAATGGAGATGCCTGTACGAAATCGTTGAAAATTTCGTGAGAAAAATCGTCGCGAATTTTTAGGACGATCGTCATAAAAATCGTCTAGTGGAGATCCACCCTAATCTAGTATTTTCATTCTTCTTTTTATTTTCATTTAGACACAGATACTTGGCCTTCTTCAAACGAGGGGTTGCGATTCAGATATTAATAGAATCCATCAACTGGAATCCGCTCTTGCGCAAAAACGAGGGGAAATTGCCGACCTTACAGGGAAAATTAGTGCTCTCGAAGGAGATTTGGTATAGTAATAAACACTTAAACGTAGTATCTTTCACTGATTTTCGTACCACAAATGATGTAATCATGTTGTTTTTTTTACCCATTCTTGTTTAATTACCTGGCTGTTTGTTTTTAAGGTTTACGTA
Source organism: Morbakka virulenta (assembly GCA_003991215.1). NCBI lineage: Eukaryota > Metazoa > Cnidaria > Cubozoa > Carybdeida > Carukiidae > Morbakka > Morbakka virulenta. Next base: position 3,948,771 of record RDPX01000017.1, read on the forward strand.
TTCCATTAAAGTTGCTCTTTCCTTATCTAGAGTTATAAACACATTTTTTTAACCGGAATTTTGTGTCTTAGATTAGAATTTCCTTTGTCTCCAAATTACATTTCCTTTTATATTCGGAATAAGCTGCAAGTTACTGCTTCGCATATTATAAAAGAAGCCCAGGCCCTCTGGGCTCCAAACTCCATTTCTGCACCACAGATTCATTCGTTTAAAGATACATAGAGTTACATACAATCCACTTCTGCTTTAGATCCACACGGGACAGCAATATTCAGCGACTGAAAATCACAATCTTAACACGGAGATTCGTAGTGTCCTGAAGTCAGCTCCTTAGTGACTGCTAGCAAGTCTCATTGGCAATTTGCAGCCTTTGTTGTTTTTATAGCAGTGTAGTGTAGATGCAATTTGTATGAAAGTGTACGGTTGATGGTAAGGCCGCAATACGTTGGAGTGTTGTCGAAGGCAATCCTCTCATAGGACCTTGAACATTTATTTCGTAGCGAACAAGAAGATTGTTTAGGTGAAAGCTGCCACAAACAATTTTGCTGGTGTTCAGATTTGGGTTCAAATTGAAAAAGAACCTGAATTTGTCTCGACCGTCTGATTATATTAGCTCAGTAGCTGGAAACTTCCTGACCGTAATATAATGAAAATTCACAAAACCATTTCTTCTTAATTAAAACAATAAGATATAGCCATCTTCACTTAAAATAAAATAGTAACAAGTACTGTACAAGACAAGTATTTTTATTACTGTTCATTACTACGAGTACATTTCTATATGTAAACTAGGCCAGCTTCTTCATCTTTTTATCTTATTGCTGTCAAGGTTATTGCCACGGTGTATGCCCTTGTATTTACTAATTTACACCCGTAATAGTAGAAATGGCTTCCGTTAGTCTTTAAGCCAAATGTAGACATTTAGGTGTCATGGGATATTTTTGCTATAACTTACAAAAATGATTAAAGGGGAAGTTTTTTTGATTGATGTTGTTGAATAATTAATCTAACAAACCATGGAGGCTCCATCTTTCCAGAAAAATTAGAAAAAGCAATAAAAATATAACAATAATAAATAATATGGTAAATAATAATAAAAAAGTAACAAGCAATATTGTTCTAAAATGATAGGACTGTAACTTGTTTTACATTTTACTGTTCCCTGATCAAATTTGGCTGATAAGTTATAAGTTAGTAACGTAGGGGTAACGAAAGCATCAAGTGATTTTATGATTTTGTCATGTGTAACAATTTAATCCTGAAGCAAGTAAAAAAGGTGTTGATATGTGTGTCGGGTGATGGAAGATCACACATAGTTCCCGTTTAATTTTTAAGCAAAATCAGTCGGCTTTTTTTGAAGTTACAGTGTGTTAATGGAGTAGTTGTTGTATATTCAGATAGTACGAGTTGCTTGGTTATAACCGATTGGTGCTGTGACTTTGAGAAGCTTTTGCCAATTCTGTGGACTTGCTGTGGTGGCTTTAACGCCTTATTGTATCCAAAATATCCGTATTTGCCTACAACTGGGCCAGATTTCCATCATGTCAAGAAGACTTATCATGTTTTGATAAAGCTCCTATATCTATGGCTTTCACAAAGTCCTTAAAGCCAAGAATTTTAAAGCCTTTCAGCACTATTACTCCCATTTGTGACACAATGTTATTGCATATTACCAGTTATTGTTGTTTTTAATTGTTTGTTTTGTCAGGGAGCTTCTGATTTAGCTGGTCAAATAAAAGGATTTTTTAAATCAACCCAGCCGTCATCAGAGACAGTCAGCAAGGGATATATTGACTTTGTTTTATCCAAATTGGAAATTGCCCGGTAAGAATTATTTTTCTTTTCGTTTTTTGTCTACTGAAGACTATTGTTCGTTCGTTTACTTGACATATTTACTGTTGTGACCATTCTGCAACAATTTTTTCCAACGAGTATATTGTATTGTCCAGTTCTTTTAGACCAACAATGTCATTTCAAGGCTTCAGAAAAAAGTATTTTAATGACTCACATATTTAGATTATAGATCTAATTAGATTTATTGCCAGAAGTATTTTTCAATCCATTCATTAACAAGGCTAAGAAAGATAACATCAATTGTTTACATCCAGTGTGGATTTCACTCAATTCTACAACACCACCAGTTATTGTCTGCAGAAATGTATACGAGAGATTTGGAGGGATGAACGAGAAAATACATCTAGGAAAACCACTTGCCATTTGCATCAAAAAGAAATAAATTAGAGTTTTAGAGGGATCGTGTAGGTTTTGTACTAAACTTACACTGGTGTCAACCAGAGTAGGGGTACTAAATCCTCTCACTAATTGTAGGCTTGCATCAAGATACTGTTTTTTCCACTTCTCTTTAAACTTCAGATCATAGATGTCTTATAAATCATATACGAAGGAGCCAGACACACTTTTTGCTTTTTGCAGATGATCCTGTCAGCTGTGAGAAGACTAGAGATGAGGTGAAATAACAAACAGCTTGAGAGATGTTGGATTTCCTCAAAAAACTATATATTTGCCCGGTCTTATAAATACAAATTTTATCAGCGGCCATGAGAAGAATTGTAGCAGCGGATATGAAGGTTGTCAGGATGATCAACGGAGTGACCAAATGGGACAGAAAAAGAAATGTCGATCCATGCAAGAACATCAGCATATTGCCTATTGACGTGAAAATCAAGAACACTCAAATACAATGGTACGGACATATCAAGAGGAGACCCTCAGACCACCACTTGTCTCTAGCCTTCAATTACGCAGTTGAAGGCACTAGACAAGTGGCCGGCCACGAAAACGCTGGCACCAGTACCTGTCTGAATACCCTGCAGAGAAGGGCACCACCTGGCAAGAGGTCAACGCGACNGTCTGCAGAAATGTATACGAGAGATTTGGAGGGATGAACGAGAAAATACATCTAGGAAAACCACTTGCCATTTGCATCAAAAAGAAATAAATTAGAGTTTTAGAGGGATCGTGTAGGTTTTGTACTAAACTTACACTGGTGTCAACCAGAGTAGGGGTACTAAATCCTCTCACTAATTGTAGGCTTGCATCAAGATACTGTTTTTTCCACTTCTCTTTAAACTTCAGATCATAGATGTCTTATAAATCATATACGAAGGAGCCAGACACACTTTTTGCTTTTTGCAGATGATCCTGTCAGCTGTGAGAAGACTAGAGATGAGGTGAAATAACAAACAGCTTGAGAGATGTTGGATTTCCTCAAAAAACTATATATTTGCCCGGTCTTATAAATACAAATTTTATCAGCGGCCATGAGAAGAATTGTAGCAGCGGATATGAAGGTTGTCAGGATGATCAACGGAGTGACCAAATGGGACAGAAAAAGAAATGTCGATCCATGCAAGAACATCAGCATATTGCCTATTGACGTGAAAATCAAGAACACTCAAATACAATGGTACGGACATATAAAGAGGAGACCCTCAGACCACCACTTGTCTCTAGACCAATTGGCCGGCCACAAAAACGCTGGCAGCAGTACCTGTCTGAATACCTTGCAGAGAAGGGCACCGCCTGGCAAGAGGTCAACGCGACTGAGCTCTACCTCGACCGTGGCAGATGGTCGTCCCTGACGCTTCCTCGCTGACAGGCACCCGCCTACTCTGGAGTCCGGTGAGAAGGAAGATCACCGGACATGGGGGTAGGGGTATTAGGTATGTGAAGTCTTCAATGTCTCTGAGCTCGCTATTCGGAGCTGATAGCGAGTAGAGGGTGTGGTCTGAATATCACAGTTAAAATAGGTAGGCCTTAAAAAATATGCGGCTAGTGTCAGGGGAAAAGAAGATACCCATCACGGCAAACTATAGGATCAACGAAATCGTCTGTTCAAACTGTAAGGTGGGAAAGTAAGTTCTGGATAATACACAAAAAAGATGAGGTTAAGCTGCGCGTTGCAGGTAAAGATTATAACATGAACAGGGCAACAATGTGGAAATATAAAAAGAAAATAAAATACAATCTGTCGAGCACTTTCTACGGAAGATAAGGCTTAGTTGATCGTATGCTAAGACGGGGTAAGGAGAGGAAATTTAGAGGGGAAAGTAACAAGCAACTTGTAGCGAGGTTGGGGAAAAAGAGATTGAGATACAACATGAATCCAGGTATTGCTGTTGACAGAGGCTTTGTTATGTAATGATACATACTGACATAAAGGTACAGAGGTGGCTTGTTTGAAGTACAAAAAAAGCAATCTTGACGGTAGCCAGTTTTGTTAAGCATTGTCTTTGCTAACGTGTTGAATCGTGCAGGTAGTTAAAACCATTTGTTGCCCAAACTGTTAGAACTGAAACTCATTTTAGCATTTGTTAAAACAGACATACGATTTAATGGGGTGTATTAATATATTTTTTCCTTTTGATCACGTCGTATGAACTCCCCAATGGAACATCATGAGGAACTCATATCGTATTAATATTGGTTGCCGGAATTTATGCTAAAGGGACGGGAGATGCTGTTTTGGTTTAAAAGGGTTTTGCTTTTCGGAGCACTTTTGTACTAGATCTCTTGGTTATTGCCTGTATTAACATTTGTTATGACTTTAGTTTTGCTTTTCGATTTTCTGATTTAGAGGGGAAACTGCAGACCTTAAAAAGGAGCTCGAAAAGGCGCGCCTTATACAGTTAAGTGAATTTGATAAATTTCAGGCATCGGAAAAAAAACTATACAATTTGGAGGAGAAATACGACGCTGTAAAAAGCGAAAACCTTAAACTTAAAACAGCACTGAGTGAAACCAAAATTAAGCTACGACTCGGTATGTTTTCTATATATCCTTTCCCACTAGTGATTGCTTGATTATCGACCTGTGGGTGGCTATATGATCAGCTTGTGAGCTATCTTTTTGAAATCCTGTTACAAATGCCCCTATTCGAGGAATGTTGCTATTGGCTGGCCATCTAGCCTGCCGATAAAATTAAAATTACTATATTTTTTAGATTCTTGTCTTTTTTCTTCCCCAGCTTTTTTCTGTTTCCGCATTTTGTTTTATTATTTTCTGCTATGACTTCATATTCTTCTTTCCCCTTTTCCCTTAGTCGCCTTACTAGTGGCTACATTATGGCATTTTCACACATATCCAGTAATCAGACTGTATAATACCTCTCCCAATACTCCTACATGCCTTTATATTATTATGCTATCATGCTATATATCAGAATAAATAAACGATGTAGAAGTATAGTTCAAAAATTGTTTGTGAATATGCAAAAGACTTAGCCTCTGATTCATTTGCTTCTTGTAGTTCTTTAAAAGATTGTACATGCGGTGGGAGGTATTAACAGACAATAGTTCCCCTCAACAACCCTCTCTTACCATCCATATCAACACTTTATGGCGTAGGTACTTGGTGTTACACTGAAGTGCTTGAAAATACTTAAGATACTTATGATGAGTTTAATTAGAGATAAAGAAAAAGACTGCTTTTTGAAAAAAACTCACTTTTTCAAGTCATCCAATACGTCCTTAGTATTTTCTATAGGCACAATGTTCTTGATGATTGATGGGTACCTGTAGCAGACGTGAACAGCTTTGTGAGTTAAAAAATGTCCAAAAATTAATAAGTAATGGGATACATGCAGCAGGGTTTTTGAATTAAATTGTTCCAGTTTTTTTGGGGTGGGCTCTATCTGTAGTCTTACCTTGAGCTGTTGTACGTGTATAGACTTAATTAATCAATTTACACTTCATCAACACGAACCATTTTATGGGCTTTACCTGGTCTACCTATGCTAACTGTAGGCTGTAGCTGACTACGAGAAATCCAATGTTACTAAGATACGATACGTGTATAAACTTAATCCAGAAAGACTTCACCTGGTCTTTATAAACATTTTGTGGATGAAATTAAAGTAGGTATAATATACAGATTAACATTATTTTGCTTTCAAATTGATGTTTACGTATAACGTAAATTGCATAAAAACATGTTTGTCATACCTTTTTTTCATTACAAAATTTTCTCCCTTTTGAAAATTTTTCTCTTTCATGTCTGGGCTAAATAAAACAATCGCACCCTTTGAGACCCTTTGATGTGTTAGATTTTTTTTTAATTCCATGAAGTTGCAAGATCCTTTTTGTAGTTTAATTTGCATTATTTCCAACCACCAATTCTTTTGGAGCGATGAATAGGAATTTATGTTTTGTGATGCAACTCCGTTATTATAAAAAAAAATTTGCATTGTTTTTAAATGATGTTAATATTTTGTATAAGTTATTGGTTTTAGCCACTCAACATTCTCGACCTTTAGAAATAAACAAAGCAGCAAAAGAAGAGCCAGAAAAAACGGAGAAGAAAAATCTATCATCGGATGTAAAAAGTCTTGAAGAGCAAGAAAGGGAAAATCAGGTTGATGCACGGTTAGGAAATTCATTACTGACGGGCTATAACAGGTTGAGTGACAGCTCATTGTCATCGTAAGTAGTAACGTAATAGTTTTATTTGAAAAAACAGTGAAACATCTAGATTGTCTTTAATCTTGTGCTTGTCCTTCTGCTTGTTTATGGGAAAACCCCCGAATTAGTTTTTATTGGTTCTGCATAAAATCCTTGGCTTGGGATTTTTTGTATTTTGCGGGTGGCTCATACACGGATCATGCTTGATTTGTTTCCCGGACGGCATCAAGAGGTGCTGAATCCTTGCTACCTGTGTAAAATCTGATATGTGTATATATATATATATATATATATATATATATATATATATCCGTCTCTCCCTCCCTCCCCCTCCCTCCTTCCCCCTCTCTCTTTCTCTCTCTCTCTCCTTCTCCCTCCCTCTCTTTTTCTGTGTCTTTCTTATGGTATTATGGTCGATACGACCCTCGACGACTCGTGATGACTTGACTTTTAATCGTCGACTTCTTACGGCGTCCCAGATAGCTCTCGTAGTACTCAATCAGTGATTTTCTTTAGTTGGTTGAGAAAAAGGAGCCACTGCCTACTTTCGCTTTTCTTCCTCAGATTTTCCCGGCCAGGCAAAGCTCTTCCAACTCTCCTTTTCTGATGACATGGCTGGAAAAGCGGACCTAACTTGTTTGAATGATTTTAAAGAGCTGGCGATCATGGCCAACTCTTTTATGCACAGAGTTGTTTGTTACATGTGCTGTGTACGGAACTTGGAACATTCGACGATAAAACTACATTTCCGCGGCCTTGATATTCTTGATTGTTAAAGATAAGCGTGTCCACGATTCTCAACCGTACAGGAGAACTGATCAGACGAAACATTTAAGGACTCTAATTTTGAGTGACAGAATGTTTGCAGTTTTTGAGAATGGTTGGCATCTGACAGAAACTGGTTTTAGCCATTCCTATTCGGCTTCTTATTTCCTTTTCGCACCTTCAGTCCGATATGAACACGGATTCTAGGTAGTTAAATGAGTTACCTGCGCAGTCGCAATTCCATTCCAGTTTATGTTGTACACTGAAGGCTGGCCATCTTTTTAGATCGCCCTGCAGAAAGTTTTGTTGCTGTTAATCTCAAATCCTTCGTCGTAAGAAGAGTCCCAAACCAGGTCCTTTGAAAAAGCCTTTGGAGGCCATCTTTACTGTCTGCAAAGAGAAATGTCATCTGCGTATCAGATATTATTAATACGAACACCGTTGATGAGTGTGCCGTCGTCCGATTCCTCGAGCTCTCGGAGAATGCTCTCACCCTACATACTGAAGAAATTCGGTTTCATTACGCAACCCTGCCTCACTCCGCGGTTAATTTCAGGCCACTCAGTCAACGCCATTGTCAGTTTTACAGTACTTGTTTCATGTTTGTAGAGATTGTATATAATCCTATAGTCTTTGCCGTCTTTTCTGATATTTTTAAGGAAGCTAAAAAGGAACTTGTGCTGGACTCGGTCAAATGCTTTCTTGTTATCGATGAAGCAGATATAGAACTTCTGTTGATGTTGCATGCTGCTATCACTGAGTATAAGCATTATGAAAATAACATCCCTTGTTGCTTAATCTGGCATAAAAACGTACTGACACTGGGCTATCTCAGTATTTCGGTGGCCACCTCACCCGGGCCTGCAATTTTGTTTACCTTTATCTTATGAAGTACCCATTTGACTTCTTCCTTTGTATTTGGAAGTCCAGTAGGATCTATGAGTGTGGTAATCTCCTCGTCATCTTGAGTATCTTCAAAAAGCTGTGCAAGGTACTCTGACCATCCTTTCGCCACATCTTATTGTTCACAGGGGATCTCGCCAGTCGAGGATATAATACCAGTTGATGGGCGGGATGACATTTTGCCGGTGACCTCTTTGATTCTCATGAACATTTCCTTAGTGTTCTGGTCTATTAGCTTTTCTATTTCTTGGCATTTCTCATCCAGTCATTGTTTGTTGGCCTTCTTGCACGCCTTGCAGGACACGAATGTGAATTTGATTGTAATTATGGTGGTCATTCTTCACAGCTCTTTGTTCTTGAATGAGATCATTGATTTCTTGGGTCATCCAGTGTTCATTTGGGTCCTTCCTTTGTTCTTTTTTTTTGGAATATAGTTGTTTGCGGCTTCAACAATGGCAATTCTGAAGATGTTCCAACTGGCTTCTGGTATTGATGAAAATTTTATCCCGTCCACACTTTCTACCACAACCTTGCAGAATTTATCACGGATGTCAGTTTCATTGAGGGGGTTAAGAATAAATTTTGGTACTCGTTTTTGAGTCTTGAGGTTTTTGAGATATGGTTTAACTGTCGGACGAGCTGCACGTGATCGCTGTTAGCGTCTGCTCCACGGTACGTTTTGACCTTCCACAATGAAGAGAAGTAACTTTTGCTGACCAAAATGTAATCATTCTGATTACACATACGGTTACCGGGGCTGACCCAGGTGTACCTGGGGCGAGGATGGACGTCAGACCATGTGTTCATTACTGCAAGTCCCCTTTCCTCACACCAGTGGATGAGAGTGTCCCCCCAAGTTCATTCTTGTCCCCAAAACTAAGCGAGCCAACTGTTTTTCTGTTTGCTTCACAGCTTACTTGTGCATCAAAATGACCCATTGCTATGTTAACATCGTTAGTTTTGCACTGCTTGTAGATCTCTTTGAAGTCGTTATGAAACTTGTCTATTTCCTCTTCGTTGGATTCGGCAATGGGAGCATATGCAATAATGAGATTAACGTTAGACGGACTAGATTTTATTTTGACTAGAAGTAACTAATCTGATCGAGGCCAAACGACGAGAACAGATTTTGAGAAATCTTTGTTTAAGACTGGTCCTACCCTCTGAAATGTTGGTATCCTCCTGGATAGATCACTGTTTTTACTCCCTTTCTGAAATGCCCTGCATTTTCCACCGAATTTCACACAAGGATTAAGTCTGAGCCTGCCCACCTCCATGATCACATTATCGAGTTTTCATTCATGGTACTTTGTTCTTAGATTTTAGGTATATTAGAGGGGGTCCGTGGCCCAGCGCCACACTTTCCGGATGAGATGTCCGTAAATACCGCTGACGTCGTTTATCGGTCATTGATTGTTGCTTTGGATCATGGTGACATGGTCTTATTATTGGAGAAGGATGGCCAGTTCCATTCTCATGGTGTTGGTGCCTGTTGGCTCATAACAGCTCATCCATCTTTGACGAGTCTTGTTTTTAGTCCTGCAGGCTGCCAAAACCCTCAAACCTCACCGAATAAGTTCAGTTAGGTTACCGGTTTAGTCGCCGATGGCCCGACTAAGATAATTGGTAGTACCGGTTTACATGTTACCAGTAGCAGGAATTCTCTTCTTGATCTGACAAACCTCAGCCTATCAAGGTAAAATAATACCTCAAGAGAATATCAGACTGTAGATTTAAAATGATGGAGTTGTGTAGGTGTCAATTCAATTATTGTTAAACGGGGGAATTTTATCTGCTACTAGGAAATATGATAAAGATTTGCCGTGAAAAATCAGTCAATTTTACAATCTCGGTTTTATAAGGATTGTTGTGTTGTGTTTTAAAGATTTGTTGTTGTCTGGTCACTAGGGTATATCCTATGAGGCTTGCAATTTTATTTGCCTGGCTCGCAAGAACTGGCAGTACGTTTCAGTATTACATGATTTAGTACAGGAGCTTTTAGATTGATATAGTTCCATTGCAGCCCAGTGCTGTTTGTATACCCTACAAGTAAATGAAATTAATTTGTATCGATTTCTTCGGTTGCAAGTTTATTTTTGAGTTATTTTTGAATAACTACGCAACGTACAATTTTGCAGCACATGAAAGTTGCCATTGGTTTGTAGTGAACTAAGAAACAAACGATGTTCAATGCCCCGACTGAAGTCTTGTTTCAATGGAGTTGTGAGGTGATGACATTATATACAAGAATCATTTGCAGCAGTATTAAAATGGATACACCTATCCTTTTGATATGGTGCTATGCTTTGATAAGCGGGAAGGTATAGTAGCTGACGGCAAAAATAGACTTTTTTGCCAGGAAACTAACAAAACAAAAAAATATTAGATATTTTTAGTTATGGAATGTTCAAAGGTAACATTTGCCATGTTCGAAATTCTTTAGCGTATCCGGAGGAAATCACTCCCGGTATTTTCAGATCATAAAACGTGTTTTTCGTTGAAACATTATATAAAATATGTTTTACCACCAATTTTCTTTCCACAGGATTTCCTCCACCGATTCTCCGATGACTGATGACCAACCATTGTTTCCGAAAAAGAAAGATCCCGTCAAACGACCCATCGGAATGTCCGACGAAGATTATAAGCTTTACAAAATTTTACCCAAGGATTTGGCGGAAAAACTGATTAAAAAAAAGACAGAAGATAACACGAAAGAAAACGACTCGACACTAGGGGAACCGAATCCAGAATCTATTTTCGGAGACTTTGCTTACGATAACAGTTACAAAAACAAGGTCAGGAAAGTTAGTTTTAAAGACGAAGCATCCTATGAGGGGCAAAATGAACCAACATCCAACACATCGGTATGTCATTTTTTATTCGATATTGCATTTTATTGTACATATTTTTATCTTCATCATTTTCCTTTTTTTGTCATACATCAAAGGCCTTGTTTCTGCTACAAAACTGATGGTACTTGCTGGTTACTGTTTGGTGTTGAATAATGGGAGATTAAAATGCTCGAAGGGCTAAGAATTTACTTGACTTATAATATGTGGGATGCTGGAATAAAAGGGCGGGCGATCGTTATGAAATCCAAATGGCGAGGACTATTTATTGGATAGTAGTACAAGTAACATATCTTAGAAATAATAACAAGAGACAACTATAATTACTATTCATTTTCGATCATAGACTTTTATTACAGCCAAACATATCAGCATACGGTTTACAAAAAGAGTATTTTATACCCCCTGTCGATGACTTTCAAGTGATTCCAATAGTGAAAGCCTGCTTCCACATCAAATCTCTACCCACTCATTTCTTTTGACTCGTATCATTCCAGACACGTGTTTGTACATCTCAGGAATACAAGGAAAACCCTTTCCCCTCCTCCTTCTTATCAAAGGCGCTGCCTGGGAGACCTTTGACAACACACAAGCAACCAACGTTGTCTGTATTTGTAGCATAAAATCGAACTGTCACAGGATTAAATGGTGTCATAATGTTAGCAAAATGGCGCCATGGCCTCACAGTAGGTATTGAGTCCTGCTTATTTAAAGAAATCTTGTGATCATGAAAAAACGAGAGGGGCACAAGAAGGAAAATCTAGAAACAAGACCTGGTTTTCATGGTTTTAATATCCGGAGTTTGTATTACACTTTATAGTAAAAAAGCTGACAGCATATAAACAATTAAATCGTTGAGGTGTTCTTGATAATGCGTTTCAGTTAGATATCGATAAGATAAACTTCCTTTTTGATTCGGTGAGTGGGGTAGACAAGGTTTTTAATTTTATTGTCTTGAGCATTTTTGCAGAGCCAAATAATAAAAACACAAACGATGATGTGACTTATACACTGGGCAGTATTAAGGACAAGATTTTCCACAATTATATGGGGACCATGTGATTTTGGGTTGAGAACGTTTATCCTTAATCTTAACATTTGCATTTTACCATATAATTTGCAAGATAGCCACTCCGTATCTGATCCAATGCTTTATTTCCGTGTTTTAGGGCAACACTAATCAGCCGTTAGTGAGTGCGCTGAAAAAGTCAGGTGACAAGCAACGCAGGGTCAAGGTAAAGCCCAAGGTATCAATAGTAAGTGAAGAAGATGCTAAACCAGAGTGCAATCAACAGTGAAGAGAAGAGATGTGATTGGCTTTATATTCTGTAAAAGAAAAATGTATCTCCTATGACTGCATATTTTTACATGGTGTGATGCAGAATCTGAAAATTTCTTAAACTTTCATATTGTTGTAAGCTATTTGCTGTCTATAATTTACGTATTGAATTAGTGAGAAAAGGAATACACTACAGAAGACATTACATTACAAAGCGAACTCCCTGTATTACAGTTTCAAGTCATCCTTTTCCGTAAATTATGTGGCTTTGACGATTTGATTATATTTGTAATTTCATTGATAACAGTATTTTGGAAACCAAGTGGACAACGGTAGTTCGGCACTGAGTGACAAAGTAAAATGTCGTAAAGTAACCCATTCAAAAAAAATACAATTTAAATGTCAGAGAAATTGTTTAAGGTTTCGATTGATTTTGAACCGTTTTTGAGCCGTTATTGTTGCTTTAAGGTGACATATTCGAAAGCTTCATCAGATTAGGATCGATTCACAACTTGCAGGAATGAAAAATTTCTTGCTCATTCTTACGGTTTTTAACCTCATTTTTTTAAAAAAAGATAAGGTAAAATGGAAAGGACGGAGCTTGTATGTATTGTTTAGCCTTTAATTTTCCAACTAGTTCGACTTTTAAAACAGGGGACATAATCAGGAACGTTTCTGCTCCTTGAAAGTCAAGAGAAGAACGAAGTTACAATATCACGTTTTGCAGAACAATCTTACAAACCACTTTGATGAGTAGTTGTAAAAATATTAAATGTTTGTGTGCAATATTTTTTTCTTGCTGCAAACTGAGGTTAAAACATCTTCCTGCCGAGTAAACTGATAGCGTGTATAGTATTACAGTAAATCCATCGCCCTAGCCTTATCTACCTTATCAACCTGATACCCGTCTTGCCGATGAGTCCTTTCTCGGTCTTGTTTTAGAATGAATGCCACATTAGCAATTGGATCCATCCATAGGAGCATGTCTTGATTGGAGAAACCAGACTTCAACTTTTTTTTAGGAGTGTTGCAGTTAAAGGCATGTTTTGGTATAAATTCCTATTTCGGGCAAGTTAAATATAGTTCATAACTCCGTTCTTCATTTGGTTTGCAACGAAAACTTGCTGTCTGTTTACTTTTAAGGCTTATTGTTAGTGTATAGATTTCTCTACTAGCTGATACATGACCAGGTGGTATTCTCTTTAAAACCTGTGTACAAGCCTCCTTAATAGTCCGTTAAATCAGAGTATATACCTCAAAGCTTTCAACAGCTTGGCTAGTAGGTGCCAGTCTTGTATGGCTAGATTATCAACCTTCTCAGTTAAGGTCATGGCGGGCTTAGTTGGAATCAACTGAACAGTGACTGAGGCAGACTGGTTTTGAACTTTAAAAATTATTCACTCCAGTGAGCGAATAGTACTTATATATACTCACAATAGGTAATCACGGGGATCCTTCTGAATGGTTCGTGTTCCATGATGCTGCGTAAGCTAGACAATATTGCAAATGACTTACCCGTGTACTTTTAAGCAATTGCACATTTACCTGTTAATAATGGTATCGGATTTGTTTTGCCAATAAGAAGCTCTCTTATCCTGCTTCCATACTTAATTTAATCTCGATGGTATTACAAAATGGCATTGAAGCTTCTTGTTCACATAAACACTGGTTGAATTTTCCGCTCCGCTGATGATTCTTAAAGCCATGGTTTGGATCGTATCCAGCTTCTTGATGTGTGCTTTGGCTGCATGGTTCCAGACAGGAACTCCATACTTCTGAAGGGTTTGATTGTTGTAAGATAGGTCCAGCAAAGAGAAAAAGTACTTGAGCCCTAAGTTCGGCCAGCCAGGCAACGCCTTATGTTAAAGGGTTTTTTTACACTTGCATTAAGTTCACCTGTTCGTTGGCCAAAATGTGTTTCAATGTCCAGTGCAATCCTAAGGTATGGGGGAAGGGTATCGTTTTCCAGTCTTATCCTTTCTAGTTTGACCCTCGATTTATGTTTGTGTTTGCCGTGGTTTGTTTCGAGGGACGGGTTTTTCATTTTTTCTGGATTGATTTCTAGCTTCAGCTCTTTAGTCCAATTTAGTAGATTTTTTTACCTTAGTGCTTTCTTACGATTTTTGATATATCTGATAGTTTCCTTCTGTACAATTTCATCAGCATACTTATGAGTACTGTAGGAGCCTTCTCAGGAAGAAACTCTCGTAAATACATGACGTAGATCACGAAAAGCAATAAGCTTAATATGGACCCTAGGGAGACTGGTAGCTTTTTTCATTTGAACAGTACTTCATTGTGCCTTATAATGATTTATCGATGGGGTAGGTACTGTTGGATCAATATCGACCTCAGACCACATATGCCAATCTGGTACAGCTTTAAGATGAGGCTATGGCCTCAGAATGTTGAAGGGCACGCCAATGGATAAATCTGGAGGTGATTGATAAAACCCATCGATATTAGGTCAAATAAATGCCACCAGTTGAACTATTGTTGAGTGATTTGCACAACAAGCCATTTTGTACTTGTCAAGAAGATGGATCTTACCTTGCGTCGGATATGTTTATCAGGAAGGTAGACTTAATAGCTTTTTTGTTGTTGAAGGCAGGCTTCAACCACACGCCTTCGGTACCCTAGACTTCCCTTGAGCAGGGACAATATTCGTCTACCTCCCTGATCTATTCTTTATAATCGTACACATATTTAGCCTGTATCTTGGAATGGTATAGTTGGTCTGTTGCTTAAGGTTCTTGCATCAGGATTATTGGCGTCAGTTTTGAGTCGAAATAACAACACGCCGCCGTTACCTTCAAATTCTCTTGACCAGGAATAATATTCCACTGCCCCCACGACCTACATGGTACGTATGTACAGCTATAGTTGATCTGTTATCTAACAATGCTGTTACATCAGGATTAATTTTGTCACTTCTGTGAAGCTTCGCCTTTTGAGATGTAATATGGAGAATGCTCTCTTACATACAATCGCACCAGGCCACTCTCTTTGGATTCTTCACCGTGGATGTTCCGCTGCAATAAATTAAAAGAGCCCTACCGATGACATTACTTGAAAAGTTGGATTAAATTTATCAAAGAAAGAACTTATAAGGTGCTCTAAACGGGATACGCAAAGGTATAAACGTTTAACAAATTTTACATAACTACCTTTGCAGCTAAAAATAGTCAGTCATGCCTTAAAAGATGAACACGCTTACCAGGCCGCTTTTGAGAAGCTCCACTTTTTTATCGTAAAGAAGGTAAAAGAGTGAACTGTTTGAAGGTTTAAAGACGTATTTCTCGACTATTAACATAAGACTTTCAGGCAAGATGGTGAACTGAAACGTTTTCTTGTTTGATAAATAGTCCTGTTAGGGTCCAGGTTTTTTCATATCTAGCCACCCGTTATATATTTTACTTTTATGATGACGGACTAAATTTATTTGATACTTTGTTTTCCAGGATAAGCTTGTCCTTATTCCGATAGGTGTTTTAATTTTTCTAAGTACAGTGCTTCGTCATTAGCAGTTCGAAATGGACGATCAAACATAGAATTCTCATGTAGCTCTGGCACTGTAGTCTGCCCATAATCTCGCATATTTTGAAATATTCTTTACGGTCACTAGAACATTTAATGCGCACAAATACTTCTAAAATTCATTCAGCATCTCCTTTATACTCTCCTGAGTCGTTTCGAAGAATCTTGGTCCCCATGATGCAAATCGGCCTTCACATCAAGTAGATCCTTCTCTGATTTGTTTCTTCAGCCTAGCTTTCTTTCCACGAATGTCACTACATCTGTTAAGTTATTTTGATATTAAATTCTGGTTTAGATACCTGCCCAAAATATAGTTTTTGTGGTGTTTCTTCAATACCTGCGCAGCGTTGACCTCAATTGCGACTGACGGAAGTCATTTTATTTCTTTGTAGAATAAGCCCGTTTTTCAGAGTCATTAGTTGCTTTATGAATATTTACAGAAAGATAAATTTCAGTAATATTACTTTATCGTGAATAGTCTATTAATATTAATCTGAATCTGCAGGAGGCTCTAATTTTCTTTTTGAAAGAAACTGCAATACGTGCCACTGTAGACAATGACTGGGGACAGTTCAGTTTTGAAGTTATGGCAAATGCTAGATTATTTCACACTATAAAGTCCAACGGCGCATGAATTCTCCATTTGCAACACGGTCAGTGAGAAGTGCAACAAAATGAGCTTTGGTAGCTGCATTGGTTGAACCGCGCACTCCACTAATTTATGTGCAAGTCCCTGGTATGGTTCTTTCTATATAGGATATGCAAAGCAAACCTGGAGCTATGCTGGATATTTCCTACATAAGTATGCTATACCTGGGACATTTGTCTTTCGGACCATATAGTATTTGTAGTCATCCAAACATTGTAGACGCAATACCAAATAGCTTTACTTCACTTGGGTTTCCTTTTTAGGGGTCTGAGCCTGATAAACCTTAAACGACTATCTTCACTCATCCAGCAGTCTTCAGTGTGGGTTTCCCTACTTTTTTTGTCTTTCATTTATCGTGAGTACTTTAGTCCTTGGTAGCGATTAGCCTTCTCCGTCTTCCTTGATGGATTACTGTTGCCGTTCGAATCTTGCACAAATACTCATATGGGGAGGTAGAAGAATATATCCTTGAACTGCTGAGGAAAATTATATTATGGATGTTTTTTCAGGTATTCCTAGACTAGAATAGAAGGCATAGTTGTATAGAAAGAAAATCTCAAAGGAGAATGAAATCGTCGGCATCATGCAGCTTTTGTTATGACCATTTTTGTGGATGAATGTATCGACATGTTTACTAAATGTTGTCGTTGTTTGCGATTTGCGGTTTAATTTGTTTTATACCGTGATTGTTTAACTAAAATTTGCTGTTAACTAAGACGTTTACCGAAGGCACTTATAAAATAAAAAAATGACAGACCCAGACATCAGACTAAAATTTTTTAGTAACACATGATTATACACACTTGTTTTGAAATCAAATACTCTCGAATGGATAGTAATCACAGAAAATAAATTCAGCACAAAGTGGTATGTACAGTAAACCTACGCTTTTTTAAAATTGCAACTTTGGTTCCTCATTAGATAAATTCAATCAAGCAGCATGGTGGTCTTCAACTTTGAAAACGAAGAATCTCGGTTTGCGCCCTTTACATTGTGATGTGATGATGGATGGCTAGTTTATTATTTTGCACGCCTTTAAAATATTGGATCGCACTGCCACTATCATTGTTACCTCGGTATCTGTACCGATTCCAAATAAAGGAGACACCCAGCAGTGTTCCAACAACAGAACAATTGCCCTTATTGGCCACAGTAGCAAAACTTTACTGAAAAATCATGGCAAACCGAATGAAGACCAAACTATTTGAAGAGATTCCGGAATAACAATGTGGCTCCAGACCGGTAAAAGGCACAAGGTATCAAATCCTCAACCTAAAAATTGTTGTTGAGAAGAATAGGGAACGGGGCAAAGACATATATTGGTGTTTCATCGATTGCTATAAGGCTTTTGACACGGTTGCTCATGATATATTTGGAATGACACGCGTGATATAGGGTTCCCTGTTCAGATCATATTGCTGCTGAAATTCATGTATGACCAACAGAGAGCTACTGTAAGAACAACCTATGGACCAACGGAATGGTTTTAAATCCAACAAGGCGTCAGGCAAGGCTGTACCCTGTCATTTCATTTGCTTAATATCTACTCGAAGTCAATCATGAGGAAAGCACTACTGGGATTTAAAGGAGGTATAGATGTCGCAGGGCACGAAGTGTCCAACCTAACATACGCTGACGATGTTGTCCTGATTGCTGCAAGTGTGACGGAACTTCAAGAACTAGTGGACCGGGTGAAAAGGGAGAACGAAGCTAGAGGACTTTTTCTAAACGTAAAGAAAACAAAGGTATGAAAATCTGCAAAGTTCCTAATCATGCTGATGACTCCCATATCACCATCATTAATGATGCAGTTTGAAACTGTCAACGAGTTCATAAACTTGGGGGCTACATTCTCAAACAAATATGATGATTAAAAGAAAATCAAAAAAAGAATAGTGGTTGCCCTTTTTGCTGCGATTGCTCTCACTAGCATCTGGAAAAAGAAATATATCGCTTAAGACAAGAAAAGGCTCCTAAGTTCTCTTGTGTTCTCGATAGCAATTTGTGGATCATATTGTTGGGCCCTAAAGAGATCAGAGAGAAAACGGCTGGAAAGCTTTAAAGTGTGATGTTAAAGCAGAATTAGTCGTATCAGTTGGACAGACAGGGTAATTAATGAGTCGGTATTCCAAAAGATCAGTTGCAAAGATCGTTTGTTAAATACAATACAAGCACGCCAGCTACCCTTCATAGGTCATATCTTGAGACATAACAGTCTAGAAAAAACTACTTACGGTCATGGTTGTAAAGAGAGGCAGAGGCAGACCAAAAACTAGACTGAGTTATAACATCGAAGACCTTTATGGATTGACATTGGCATGTAACAGACTGTAGTAAAACCGAGGTTTTTAAGCAGGTCTTTTATTTTGAAACTCATGTGGCTATAGCGTTGTAAAAAAGGAAAACGGCAATTAAAATGAAATAAAATAAAAGTATATCTAAGTATGCCTAACGTATAATGCAAACACATTTGGTGACTTTCCCAGCAAAGTACCTCCAGGCAAATCAGAATCGAACTTTTCAGCTGAAACGTAATGTTGAATCTTGCTATCCTGTAACAGAGGAGAAGAGTTTTACAAAACACTAAACAAACCAGTGTCTCATTTATCCCAGGCTTGTGAGCATCCACCCAAGCAGTTACCACAATTTTTTATGGATTAAATTTAACTTAATTAATTGCATTTCTGTATATAATATAGTTTGTAACAGCAAGTTTGGTACTTCATATTTTCTCCCCGACTCATTTAATCGCTTTGGATTTTCCTGAAATCAACTATTGTATCATCTCTCATTTCTTTCTATTGACCCACATAGTTGTTCACTAACTTAAATATATTTTTTACAACTTTAGGAATTCACGTTATCAAAAAAATTAAACATGTTCTAAGATTTACGTATATTGTGTCTTTACCTGCTCTTATTACAGAAAACGTGTCTCTCTCGAAACACCCTATAGGTCTTACGTAATCTTAAACATGCATTTATGCGAAGTTGTTGCTTTTATTTTTATCGCTTAAATTCTATTTGAAATTTTCCAGAAACGTCTTTGTGTTCCAGCTACTTTTTTAGTTAAATGTAGTCCTACGTCTCTTTGAGCGGCTATCAATCTCAGAGTAAAAGCACCTTTTAAACCAAATTTTGCTTATCCTTGATATATCGATTCCTATACATTTGCTCTCTTGCTGTCCATTAAGCCATTTTCCTTTTTGATGAAAAGTCCTAACTTTTTCTGTAGCTATCTGTAAAGTATCTTTGCTGCTGATTGTCACTGACTGCTTAGCTGCGGTCACCTGCTGCCCATTAAATACCTCACTATTGAAAAATCTATATCCTCAAAAGTATCCTGTTAAATTTGCTATTGATAGATAGACCATTATTATTGTCCCAGGTGGGGAGATCTGGTGTTCCAATCCCAAATTGTCTCACATAACAATACTTGTTTTTACCTTTATTTTGACCTTCTGATCAAGCTGTTATGACTGTAGAGGTTATGGCAACTGTCTTAAATCTTAATGAAAAGCACACCATTGTAAGAATTTTGAATTTGGTCAGGTTGACTAGGATGGGTTCCATCAATTTCCTGGTGATGTTTCTGGGGTTCAGTCATCAACAAATTGTTTTCTGATCTTGCAACTGAATTCATGGAATATATTCAAACTGGTATTGAAGCATTTGTACTTAGTCATGGTTACAAATTCACACGTCATTGTCCTCCATTGTTGAATGATAGTTTTCCTCTGCGTTTCCTTATTACAATCATTTCTATGTTCAATTTTAAGGTAATGGAGCAGATAAATCTTGGTGTTCTGGAAGATTTAAAATAATGTTTTGTGTTCTGGCAAGTAATTTTTTTTCTCTGCATTTTGATGGTATTCGGTCTATATTTGCTAAGGAAAAGGATGATCTTTTGTTATATCGTTTTCCGCCAATTCTTCTTTAAATTACACTGGTGTTTATAAGGCTCGTAAACTGATACAATTTTAGACTCTGTCATCCTAAGTCCAAAGTTGATTGCAAAGGTTATTCATAAGGTTTACTCAATCTAAAGCTCCTGGGCTAGATATGATTCCTGTAGTTGTTTTTAAATAATGTGCTTCTAGGCTATCTTGGTGTCTAAACTTTTCAATCACTACCCATCGGAATCCTGTTTTCCGTTCTCCTGGAAAGTTTGTAATGTCGTCTTTGTCTTCAATAATGCAGGTGATCCCTCAACCTCTGGCAAATGTCGACCTGTTAGTCAACCTTCCCTTACAATAAGGTCTTTAAACTACTTACGAACAACGCACTGGTGGAATTTTGGCTGAACCTTGGTCTTTTTATTGTTTTTCAATATAGATCTAGAGGGTCTCGCTCAACTGGCGGCTTTTTTATGGTAATCACAAAAAGTATGGATATGTCCAAGAAAGATGGTGCTGTGGATGTGGATTTTTTAAAGCATTTGACAAGATGTGGCTTGGGGGCTTGCTGACTTGCTTCCTAGCTTTTCTGATTATGAGATTTGTAGAAAGGCTTTTAATACCATTGAGCCCTTCCTCTTAGATTGTAAAATGCGTGTGACACTGGATGGAATTACGAGTACTCCATTAACACTGCCATTTCTCAAGGTTATATTCTTGGTCGAGCTCTCTTCCTGCTTTACATTAATGACATTCTTGTTAACTTACTTCAGTACATTTCCCATAAAAAAGAACATATACTGAACATATGGCTTCAACCAAATAATAAATGAACCAACTCCCACAATAAATAACAGTAAACCTTTGACTGAGGTAACTGGTAAATGACGAAAAAAAATTTCCAATTCAATTGTTTACTCAAACTCATATAGCAAGCACGGCTTTATCGGAGTTTTATATTAAAAGCATACAGAGTAATATAGCCCTGGATGCATTTCCCACGTGATTTCAAAAGTATGACAAAGGATATTTCAAACTAAATTACGTAATGTTCCATGAAAAACTTGTTTTATTCAGACTGGCCTTAATAATGCTAGGAACTTATTCAAACTCTTGATGACATATATCATCAATAAACATGACCCAATTATCAAATGAACAGGACGGCGTGAAAACAGCGCCTGGTTTACTAAAGGAATCAAATAGAAAATGGATAGACTATTGTCTACTATTAGCAAAGCGAACAAACAAGGAGTATGATTAGTCAAGCCACAGAACATTACATAATTGTGTTTGTTTCCTCTATGATCAACCAGGCGAAAACTAACTATATCAGTATTCCGTGAAAAGTGCGCCCACCCAAAAGAGTTCTAGAATCAAATAACCAAAACTGCGAAATCGTTGCGTAGTGGAAACCAAAAAAAAAAATAGGTAAGAAAGAAATTTCTAATTGGTTCTGTTTTTTCTTTGCCACAGTCGGACAGAAATTGGCAGAAACCATTAGGAAGGACACCTAAAGACAGAACTCAACAACTACTTAAGTGATTTATGTATACTTGGACTTTTAATCCATTTAACTGTACCTTCCAATGTTGCACGCTCGACATTCTGGAAACACCGAAATTTCTTAAAAACATTTGAACATCAAAATCTGTATGTTCTGATTGTCTCCTCACATTAATGCTCAGAGACAGTGCCAACGAGCTCGCTGCCCCACGTACATTCTTGATCAACATCTGTTTAGTGACTGGTGTTTTTTCAACCGCAGAAAAAATGGCAAAGGACATCCCTATTTCCAACTCTAAGAGCAAAGCGTTATTCACCAACTATAGACCGATATCTGTACTTCTCAAAAGCTATTGAAAAACTTGCTTTCAGTCAACTTGCAGATTATTATGAAAATAATGAATTGCTTATGAAATCGCAACTTAGTACTCCCCGCAGCCGTTTAACCCAACAAGCTGTAACTTCTCTTGTCGACCACATTCATCTCAACTTGGACAAGAGAAAATATATCTATCTATCTTGGTCGATTTTCACATCGCCCAAAAAATATACTGGTGTGATGGAAACTGACTTTACCAAGGCATTTGGCACCGTCAGGTACTCCTGTCTTATTCATATATTACATTTTTGTGGTTTTACTTGTGTCGAACTCGTGTTTATTATCGACTACCTGTTCAGTCGTTACCAATTTGTGAAGTTTCATGCTGCTTAGGCAAAATTAGAAAAGATAACACACGAGATTCTTCATGGATCAGTGCTGAGTTATCTTCTCTTTGTTATTTTGATCAACGATATCAAGCTGCAAATGAAAAACTGTTGTTTATTAATGTACAGTGATGACAAAGGATGACAAAGTTACATTTATATGTTATCAAGCAAAGAATGCTAATGACTCGAAAAAGTAATTTAGAAGGAAGCTGAGAGTATCTCTCAATGGGTCAATGACAACTGTCTCATACAAAATATGAGGAAAGGCAAAACCGAATTCGTTCTGCATGGTTCAAGAAAAGCTAAATCGAAAGGTAACATTGTGATGGGATAAAGCAGGTTAATCAACCGGCTTCGTACGAATATCCGGGTGGAACCCATAACCAATGCTTTAACATAGAAGACTACTGCACCAAAATGACCAGGAAGATTGGCTCAAGAATAAAACTCGCGAGAAAAGTCAGCCATCAAATTCCACCAGCAGAAGCAGAAAATATATACAACGCCATCATTAAACCCATTAAAATGCACAGTTCAAATAATAATCTTGGATAGAATATTATTGGGTCAATACTATCGAATAGCTACAAAGCCGAGCAAGGGAGAACTGTTGGCGGCTCTGCATGCAGTTGGCCAACGATTGAAACTGAACAAAAACGTAAAATGACGGTAGGCAACATAGCACCCTTCTCAAAATACGATTTTTTTCACACAATATAAACATTCGAGGAAACAAGTCGACGATCTGCCTTCCAATGATAAGAAGTGGAGCAGGGAAAAGAGCCTTTTTTACCAAGGTGCTATTATTTTAAAAACTTTTTCAACGAAATTTATTTTATAAATTTTAAACGATTTATGAGAAACTATGCTTTTTCTGGAGTTTTCTAAAGCTTAAATTTATTTTTGATTTTGTTATTTTTTCAATCTTGTTTCCAATATTTAATCTCACTCTGAAATTATCATCATTACCAACATCATCGTCATCGTCATCATCTCTGCTTATGGAACTCCCTTGCACTTTAGCAACTAAACAGGAGCAAGTCAAACTTGAAGAAGATTTGGAATCCTAACTTTGTCTGTCAGAAGATGGAGAAGAAATTAGCTTGCTTCTTTTAATATCGAAATAACGCAACTGGTGTAGTTCAATGGAAGCCTGAGTTCTTATCTTCTTCCAATATTCATAGGCAATCATTAGGATAAAAACCCTGGTGAGGCTCCTTTTCCTCTTGAGGAATGCCTATCATTGAGGGTATTTGATTTGTCATTTTCTCTGGACCTTTCTTGGCGTTTTTTAATTCAACCTATTGGTAAGTCCAGAAAGGTTGATTCCTTTTGTCGTGCGAGGGAGTACCTTACAACTGAGACAATTTTGCATCTCTACCTTCTCTCCTTGTATGGAGTACTGTAACCACACTTGGACAGGTCCTCTCTTATCTCATCTGGATGTTCTTAATTGAGTTCAAGGATATATTTGTAATTTGGTCCTAATATTGTTGTTACTCTGGAACTTTTGTCTCAGGGACTAAATGTGGTTTTTCTCAACCTTTTCTGTGCGTATTGTCACAAGAAATGTCAAGAAAACTTTTTTCGCTCGGACCAGCTCAGTTTGTTGGATCTCGGGTGACTCTTTTCCCTTAGTGTCTTCATCCTTATGCAGTTGTTGCCCCTTGTTATAATAAAGCTTTCCATGAATGTCGTCTCTTACCTTTGATGGCCAGATCGCGGAACTCGTACTTCCAACTATTTCCCCTAAACTTAAATGTTTTAAAGTCCAAGGTCAACCCTTATGTTCTTGTTTAAATTTTCCACCCTATCTTTCCTTCGGAGTTTCATGCACTTGGTAGGTGTGTCTTTTTGCCTTGTATGTCTTTCCCATTGAAAAATGTCAAGATAAAAGAATGGTCTGGGCAACAGGTGCCAGAACGCAACATGAACAGTTGTCAATTTAGCAAAAAGTTATTGTTTTTTTCTGCACAATTCGTACAGAACAGCATTTGTTGATCGGGAGTGTTTCGTTCACAGATGCAGTGTTAATTTTTTTCGAATCAGACCAGTTCCTTACAGTCAAGATATACCAGATTTTTTAAACAGCTGGTTAGTTTTAGTACTATAAAAGGAACGAAAATGTCAGATTCAGATGAAGACTTTGATGTACCTAGCAGCGATGACGAAGATTATATTCCAGGAGGTGAGTTACAACTAATTAGTGTGGACTAATATTCAAATTTGAATATTTTTTTGGGTTAAAGATAACGAGTTACTAAATAAAGTTGTATAAGAGGTATTCAGCAGTAATAATTTTTTTTAATTGAACTTTTATATTTTCACACGCGAACCATGTTGATATTATGGCTAGCAGGATCAGTTGGAATACCCTTGAACTTTTTTTAAGTGTATTTAAAACGCCGACCAAAAGGTTTTAAAGTTCTAAATGGTACTTTTGATGATTTATGAAAAAACTCCACTACCACACTACTACCATAAAAATCGTAGCGGGGAAGTTGATGTATGAACTAATAATTAGGGGTAAACGTAATTTAAATATTAATAGTGCAGCTGCTGCTATGTCTGGCTGTCTTTCTGTATGTATGTATGTATGTATGTATGTATGTATGTATGTGTGTATATATGTATGTCTTGTCCAAATCAAACACTGTAAGCATATCGTCAATTGTGATGACAATGTTAAGGAGAACCTGAAGCATATGAAGATTGCTGAAGACAGCTGGGAGGCATTAACTTCTGATTGTTAGCATTGGAGAGGTTTAATCTTTCAAGGTGCTAAGTTGTACGAGAAGAGCAGAGTTTCTCATGCTAAACTGAGGAGAATGTACAGGAAGCATGAGCCTTTACCAGTTGATTGTGGTCTTTGGCCTTGTAAAGTGCGTGGTCAGTCTCTGTTGTCTCAGGCAGGACTGGTGAATCATCAGAAGACTCATCAGTCCACTAGGCCCAGAACCATTTCTTTTGTGCCCCTTACTGATACTACTTCTGAATCTTCCATTTACTCATGGCCATTGTGCCCCAAAGTCTACAAATCTTCCAGTGGACTCAAGCAACACCTCAGGATTCATGTAGATGAATATCCCACTGTTGCCACCCCAAGGGAACACTTGGAATGCCACAACTGCCACAAACTGTGCAAGTCACTTGGTGGTCTCAAGAACCACTTAAGACTGCATGGGTGAAAAGAGCAGTTAGAAGAAAGAAATTGAGGAATGGCACTCATCTGACAAGATGGAGCAATCATCGTGTATGTATGTATGAATGTATATATGAATGTATAAATTAAATTATTAAAGTGTTTTAAGATGCTAAAGAATCAATACAATACAATTTCAATTAAATAGAAACATTTACAAATCAAAATAATTTCCTCGAAAAACACCATAGCAGCAACAAAAGCATTAGAAGGCCAGATTGACCTTGTTTTCATAGTGGCGAGGTGGTTTCTTAGAATGGGAAATTTAACTTTTTGGTAAAAAAAGAAAATAAGGTCAAAATGAAAAATATAAACTTTAGAGTGATTTTCAATGAAATATAACTTAGTTTGTCCAAGTCATGAGTGAAGGAGAGGATATGAGGTGTTAGTAATACACATGTACATCATCTCCTCTCTGCATATTTTTGAAAAAGTTCTCTTTGATCTTGTGTTTAAAGATGTCAATATTGACTGTGAATTTTAAGTCAGATGCTAGATTAATCCCTATGTTTGGCCCTAGGTTAGTTAGACATTTTTGACCTCTGTTATTTGTATGAAATGGGATTTTGATTTTAACTTTGACCTTAATGTTATGCAACTTTGATTGACTTGATGGGATGTTTAATAAGCATGAACTGGCCAGTTCCGTTGAAAAATTTCATTAACTATAAATGTTATGATGCAACAATTACTCCTCTTATGTTTGTGCCGGCCACAAAAATGCTGGCACCAGTACCTGTCTGAATACCTTGCAAAGAAGGGCACCTGCCTACTCTGGAGTCCGGTGAGATGTTTGTGCCGATATCTTGAATAAAATAAATATGCATTCACTTCATCATCATCATCATCATCATATTCAGTTTAACCTCCATTTTACATGCTAGCATGTGTTGGACACTTTCTTCAAATTGACTTCCAAGTTATCCTATCCTTCACCAGGTCTCAGGTGAAGGATAGGATAACTTGGAAGTCAATTTTTGTTTGAGATCCATCCTTATCACTTCCTCCCATGTTTTCTTCAGTCTTCCTCTGTCAGTGGTTCCTGTCACCTTGACTGTTCTGCATCTACTTACCCAAGCATTCTTGTCTATTCTCTCCACATGACCAAACCAATGAAGCCTCCAATTTTGCATACAGCTACCAATACTGTCCAGTTTCAATCTCCTTATGAGTTCATTAGAACTGAGCCTGTCCTTTAGACTTACGTTGCACATCCATCTTATCATTCTCATGTCATTCCGCTCCATGCGGCTGACATCTTCAGCTTTCACTGGCCAAGTTTCACTGCCATACATCATTTTGCTACGTACACATGCCTAGGGCTCACAAATCAACTTGTTAAAGCACTGGATAAAGATGGTGATTGTTTTCAGTATATCTGTAGGAGTTTTCAAGCCTAAGTAATGAAAAGTTAAAAGCTGGTGTATTTGATGGACCACAGATTCAACAGTTGATGAGAAAACAAAAATTTTGTGACTCTATGAATAAAGCTGCAGGGTTATCATTTGCAGAGGCTGTTAAGAACTTCCTTGGAAGCTATAGAGCTGACAATGGTTGAAAAGTTCAGGATTCTTGGTATCAACATGGGCATCAAAGTACATTTTCTTCACAGCTACCTGGATCGATTTCCGGAAAACCTTGGTGATGTTAGTGATGAATAAGGCAAGGGATTCCACCAAGATATAAAGACAATGCTCGAGTGAAACCAAGGAAGATGGGACATAAAAATGATGGCAGATTATTGCTGGGATTTGAAATGTGACCTGCCAGACTTAGAACATTAAAAGAAAATCTAAAAAATGCAAATTTTTACCACATTAAAAACAAGATTTTGGACATTCAGGATCAACAATGACCTCTTATCTCATATGAAAAACTTGTACATATTTGATGTAACAAAAAACAAGATTTCAACAACTTTTTTAGATTTTGTTGTCTGTATGATACTCAATTTCTTCTGATCCACCATCCATCCATCCATTGTTTATAGTCGGCCCTTTTCCAACTGTCATTCGGTTGCCGACTTTCGATCAATATTTGTTTTTTATCTTGTTCTATCCTTTGCATCTTCTTTTTTAAGGCCAATCTTTCCAGCATCTTTTTCCATCTTATCTCTCCATCTCATTGGTGGTTTTCCTCATCCTCTTCTGCCTTCAACTTCAAACAGCATTGCTCTCTTTACACCTTCATTGTCTTCTTTTCTCAATACATGCCCATACCATCTCAGACAGCCCTCTCTCACAACATCATCAATTCCATACTTTAATCCAGTCAAACCCATCAAGTCTTGTACTTTTTCTTTCACCAAGTCTTTTTCCACACATCAATCTCAGCATTCCCTTTTCACATCTATTCAGTAATCTTTCTTCATCTACTTTCACAACCCATGTCTTACCCCGAAGACCATGCTTGGTCTCATTCAAGCATGAAATACCAGTTTGAGGACTGGCAGGGTATAGTCTTTCTCTCACGGGCAGGTGA